>CAUYRT010107013.1:0-15873 GCA_963574885.1 Lepilemur ruficaudatus
ATTAATTTCTTTCTATTATTAGTAGAGACGGGGTCTCGCTCTTGCTCAGGCTGGTTTCGAACTCCTGACCTTGAGCAATCCGCCCGCCTCGGCCTCCCAGAGTGCTAGGATTACAGGCATGAGCCACCGCGCCCGGCCAAAAGAGATATTTTTTAATTAAGATAAATTCCAGCTATTACCTAAGGAAACAGGAAATTCAGAGTTTTATAGGAGAGATATTTGCCAAAAAAAAAAAAAAAAAAGCCCGCAAAAAACAAAAAAAACCTTCTGAATTAAAGTTTCCAGGAGTAGAGGGTGACTATTATTATTCAAGCAACAGAGTCCTTGTTTGCTATTAGGGAGTTTTACAGTAAAGAGATATGGGCATTATAAAAGAGAGCCACCTGCTTGTATATCTTTAAAAACAACTTCCTTTAGGGAGATGTCGTTTCCAAATTTAATTATGAATGAGATTAGCAAACTCTCCCTGTTTATTTCACAATGGGTTTTTAAAAAAACATGAGTGAGGCTGCCATCTAGTGGCTGTTTTTTTTACACATTAGGAGCTCTTGAACGTCGCAGTGATTCCCAAATCGGGCTGTAATATTGGTATCACCTGGCAGTTTTCTTAAAATTCAGATTCCTAGAACCCGCCAAAGAATCAGAATCTTTGGAGAAGTAGCTCCAGAGGTTATTCCCCATTATAAAGATCTTCAGATGACTCTGTTGGACCTGGTCGGCCACAGAAGTTAGGAATTAACTGCCCTGGGGCATATTATACGTGGATGGAAGAGTCACAGAGACAAATTATGTAAAGTGCGGTGTTCACCTGTTTGCTTTAAGAACCTGGTTTCTGGCATATGTAACTTGGTGTTGCAGCTTCGTGTCTGATATTTGAAATAGACTTGGCACTGCTAGGAATTTACCCGACTGCTATGTGCAACAGTACTTTACCAAAGATGTTTATTGTATAACACTGATTTTAATAGTGATTAACTAAAAACGATTTGAATGCCCATCAATAAGGGTTTGGCTAAAAACTGACAGTAAATCCACAAGGACAAACTGTCCCTTCGTCATAGACCGAAACGTTCCCACCATGCCAGATTGGTACAGGGGACGGTCTGGACTGGCCGCAGACCTGCAGGAGACCCAGAGGACTGATCCGAAGACCACCAGGAAAGACGCCCATGCTGGTGATTTCAAACTTTGGCTCATATTAAAAATCACTTGAGGACTGTGTTATCAATGAAAATCCCTGGACCCCATTCATGGCCTTTTATCACAAATATCACTCCATCCGTTCACAAACGCAGTGTTTCCAAGACCTGCCCCAGACCACCTGCGTCAGAATCCCCTCTCTGCCAGACACACAGCTTATTTCCTTCATGCAATACATCTGGGTATCTTCCGGAGGCGCTCCATCTTATTAAGTAAAAATTGTTTCAATTAGAATAGTTTAACTTCTGCTACTAATCCTTTAACCTAACGACGGTAGCAGCCTACCTAGAATTCAAACATAGCAATGGCCACCCTTCTACACAGGAGGGTACATGCTGTACTGAGCCATCCCCATAAATTTATGACGTCGTTCATTTAGCGAAATGGAGTTGACTCGCGGCTCTTCCTGTCCTTATGGTCTGGTCTAAACCATGTATCTTCACGTAGATTTTCTTGCAACTACTGTGCGAATCAACTCGTTGTTTTTACTGTTTTCTCGTCTGGGTTTCTGGCCTTGAGATTGTATTGGGGGAGTTTTATTCTACTGTTTTCTCGTCTGGGTTTCTGGCCTTGAGATTGTATTGGGGGAGTTTTATTCTCTTTTCTTTCCAGATTTCCTCATTAAGTTTTTCCTAATCTCTATTCTACACCCTGCTTCTCTTTCTGTTCCCGATTGCTTTTCCCATGACTTTCATCCAGACTCATCTATTTCTTTGCCTTTTCCTCTGGGCCATCTAATACTGCATTTTAACACCTATGACCGTAAGTGTCAATGTCTTTACTAGCAGAGTTTGCCTTACTGGGAGTTGTTTCTGGAAGGTGGGCTTCCGTGAAAGCATCGTAGTGTTTTGGGCTCTAGCTTAGTCAAAGCAGGTCCCAAAGACAGAGCGAGGAGATGACACGCTGTTTCTTGTGGACCACAGCGGAGATCTGCTGAGTGACCTCCTGTGGCTGGCTGGCTTCCTCCCACCTTCCCCAGAACCTGACCTCGGCCACCGCTACTTCCCAGTCCTCTGGGCGGGGACATCTAGCTTAAGCTCTAAACTACATATAATCTCATTTAAGATCGACTGTGAAGCTCTCATTTACCTGTCGAGACTGTCTGCAGCTTCTCTAAATGTGTAAAATCCAAAAAATGGCTTTTACTGTATCCTCACTTTTCTTCCTAGCTTCCCTTAAATGGAGGAAGAAAATATAAGCATTGCCCGTGTTTGGAGGAAATACCCATGAACACTCAAGTTTGGAGAGAGGAAACCAGATCTGACCAGAGAAATGAAATGTACAGTTTCTCCACTAGATAGCAGACTAGGACAGATGAACTTTGGAAGCTACCACCTGTGTTGACCCAAAGAAGGCATTCATTGTCTCTGCCAGTTCACATTTTCCCTTTACTACAGCGAGCGTTTTTCATGCGGTCAGACCACTCCACGTAAAAGTCCCATGTAACCTGGAATGTGGGTAGCAGGTTCACTTCAGTTCATTAATTGGCAATTCTGATATAGTTTTTTTTCACTTCATTCATTGCCTCCAATTTTGGTGGGGGTTTTTTCCCCCCCAAATTGTCTTTTATAAAAGAACAAAAAAAGGAAAGTACTGAGAATAATTTATTCTGGAATTCTGATGGGGACATTAGGGGACAAGTTAAGTCTTTCCATTGATACTGATCTCTGTGATATCCAGAAGATGGAGAGCAAGTGAGGGTGATAATCAGCATTTCTTCCAAGTTTCTCTCTCTCTCTCTCTGTGTACACACATGTACGCACACGTATGCATATAGTGCATGAATGTACACACACTTCATGTTTGTATACATCATATATAATGTGTATTATGTACTATGTACATCTATCTTTAATATATGACAAGATAGTGTTTAAGAGCAGAGATTCTGGAGCCAGACTCCCCAGGTACAAATCCTACCTTACTAGCTGGGCCATTTACTTACGGTTTTGTGTCTCAGTTTCCTCATCTGTAGAATGGAGATTTTCATGGCCCCCATGTTATAGAGTAGCTGCTTAACAGATCATAGCACCTGGTAACTATGCAGATCATGTTAGTGACTATTACTTGTGTATACATGTTAGTGACTATTACTTGCGTATATGTAGAGAAACTGATTTATTCCGTAGTTTATATGGCCACTTTTATTTGGTAAAAAAAATACCTTCTATCTACCCAATGTGGGAGTTTATATTTTTGAAGCTGCCGTGTTGCACTGATACTGACTTGTATTCACTTTTGCTATGTACATTATTCAACTCAGTAATCTAAGTGCTGTACAGAATGTGCCAGTCATGAGTTCTGCTGTTTGGGAACTTAGTTCTTAACGAGACAAGAGAAATCATGTGCACTTTTCTTTCTCTATTCTCTATTTCTCCTTTTCTTCTTCTCTTGGCCCTCCTCATTTAGAAGAATATCGGGAATGGAGAGGTGTTATCAATTAAAAATTCAATTCAGCTACCAATAACCAAAAATAAATAAATAAATAAATAAAAATAAAAACCCAAACAGCAGCTCAACAAATAGAGAATTATTTTTCTCACAGAACAAGGACACTGGAGGCAGGAGGCTGATGGAGCTGGCTCAGGGACACCTCTATGGTTATTTTGCCCTTTGCTTCATGGCCACAAGATGGCTGCCGCACCTCCTGCCATCATGTTCACGCAGAGCCAAGGAGAGAGTAAGAAAGGAGGAAGGGCAGTATACCAGCTGTGTGCGTTCTTCAGGAGGAGCAAAAGCCCTTTCCAAACCCTGCCCCCCTCCCTTACCAGAAGACTTAGGTCTAATTTCCAGAACAGTGTCACAAGGCCATCATTAGCTGAAAAAACATTTCTACTAAAACACGAGAAAAGGATATAGGCTGGAGATGAGTTGGAATCAGCCAATGAACAATCCCCGCCAAACTCAGTTTCTGTCTTGGTTTCGCATTTGTGTTTCTCCTCAGCTTCTCCCTGTTGCCCTCCCCCCCCCTTACTTTCCTCTTTGTCTGGAAGGAGCTAGAATTGAGAAAAATAAATAACATGGAGATTTGTTTCAGGAAATAATATTTGCCTTGTAAGAAGTTATAAATGTGCAACAGAGGAGAGCGCGTAGGCGGATATGAAGTAGGATGTTTTTGTAAGAGCAGAGAGGGGTCAGAGGAAAAAGGCAAAGATGGTTCCAGATTCTCCGGTGGATTAATTCCATAGGCCCTGTCTTTGCCCGAGGCAGAGCTGACCTTGTTGCTTCTGAAATGAAGCCCCACAGACAAAAGAGTTTCCTACAGATCATTTAATTACAAATTAACACAGAGAGAGAGAGAGAGAGAGAGAGAGAGAGAGAGAGAGATTATTTCCATGTCTACAGAGCAAACAACATCACAAAACATTTGTGACATCCACAAACTATTTAAAGATGACACCTATTTAAATGTTACTGACTTTATCAATCCTTAGTGAGTTTTTTTTTTACTTAAAAACATTATAACTTTGAATACAATTTCATGCTTTGACTGCCCATCAAAACAGCAAAAATTCCCCTAGCGGACCAGGCTTCCTGGCTCACTCAATTCCCATCCCCCCCCCTGCCCCCCTAACCCCTGCTCTGTCCTCTCTTTATTGGGTCTGCTGTCAGGTGGCTCTCCTCTGTGGCGACTCACGGATGGCTGGCTCTTCAAACCGCCACCCTGCTGCGATTCCCAGTGGACTAGTCACCATCGCTCTCACTGGAACTGCCGCTGTCAGATGATGACTCACTACTGTCGTCCTTTCTAGGGTAACTAAACCTCCCGTGGGAATGGGGTCTTCTGTGACCCCCGGAGCCTTTTCTTTGTGGTATACCGTTATTTCGCCCAGAATTATTTTGTCTGTGGGGTACGTCGTGATATTTCCTGCTGTGTGTTAGATCCCTTTCATTGTTGGGGCCATAACGGGAACCTATTTCATTTTGAACTTGATCATCAAGACCACGAGAAGGAATGAGCGGGCCCTGACTTTTGCCCTTGCTAGAATATCTTTGTTTTTCATGAACAGTTCCTTGGTTCCTATTAGAATGTTCTGTGCCCTTGCTAGCGCTACCTTTGCCGTTTTTAGGGATTTCATTATAATTGGTACTTTGAGTTGAATCGCTGCTGCCTTCTTTTCTTTTCTCTTTGGAGGGTGTGTGAGGATAGTGGAACTCTACTTTCCCTTGGTGGGCATTTTGGCTGCCAGCATCCACTCTGTTTCCTTCTTTTCCAGGGAGTTCCTGAAAGTTGGTACTACCTACGATGTCGTTGCTGCCCTCCACAAGGCTAATATCAACAGCACCTGGCTCTTTCGCTGTTTCATCCCTGGTTCCAACCGCATAACCACCATTTCCTTCTGTCTCAGGGATCTCATTATAACCTGGCCCTCTTGAATCGGGAGTGACAGTCTCAGCGTCACCTGGGCCTGAAACCCCTGTTTGAACATCCATCCCTTCCAGGTCAGGACCAAGAGCTCCTCCTTTACCAGGGATGTCCTCAAAAGATTGGCCATCCCCACTGAAAGAGGAGATATCATTGTCCCCTCTCTCTTGAAAATCTGCATAACCGCTGCCTTCAAAATCGCTGGGGATTTTCTTGACTTTGGAGAGATGTTTTAGGTAGCGAGTGTTTTGCTGGGTATAAGGGCTGCTTTTGGTTTTTATTGTACTTTTTTGGGCTTGGGAATCTCTTTGGGGATTCTTTTTACCTTTTGAGTGGGCTTTAGCATAGTTCACACCGGCTGGAATCTTGTTGAGAACATTCCTAGGTTTGTTCTTTTTGTTTTCTTCCCCCAAGAGTTTAATGGCTCTCACTGGCCCCATTATAGGCTGCAGATTTTTTCTCATGAGAGCTGCACTGTATTCGTCTTGGTCATGCAGTGTGCGGATAGCATCGTCTCCGTCATCAGCCCCTTTGTTCCCAGGTGACTGGGGATACATGGACATCTTTAGGTCATCGTGGACATTCTCCTTGTTACTGATACTATAGTCTTCATTCAGTGTCTGTCTATTTGCAAAAAGATTTGGGGATTCACTACTTTGGTTATTTTCACTGGCTTCAGAAAGGGACACATTTTTCTCTCTTTCCTGGGCAATATTTTCTTTAGGTGATGGCTCTTGATGTCTTCTCTCGTCCAAATGGCGAAGAGCTGTATTGTCCTTGTTTTTTTCTTCCTGCTAAAGCACAATTTTCAAGATAAAGTGGTTATTTTATGTCAAATTTTAAAAAATCCAATAATTCTTAGGCAATATAAAAAAAAAACCCAACCACCAAATATCTAATAAAAAGGGTCTATGAACTCAACAGAGGTTTGTTGGCAGAACAACGTGGTCAGGAAGAGAGAGCAGCTGAGATTGGCTTTGCCCTCTGCGGCTCACTGTTCCTCTGGGGCATGGCTAGATACAGGGGTCTTTGGGAGTTTAGTCTGGAGCATTCCAGAGGATGTCACCAGTGAGATGGGTCTAAAAGGAGAAATGTAGTTGGAGAATTTGCACCAGGGACAAATGCGAGTCACTCTCAAGCAAAGAGGAGTCCAACTTAGGAGGCAGCAGGACAAGCAACAGATGGAAGCCCTGGAGCAGGCAAAAGGAAACTTCACCTCCTCTACAGGTGTTCGTGGGGTGAGTCCCGGATGGTCACTCAGAGATTCAGCTTACCTTCATGCCAGTTTCATTTTTCTTCCCAGGTGATGTGTAAACATACTTAAAAGTATAATACCCATGTTTCTCATGGTGACCCTTGTATGTTATCTACAAAAACACAACATTATATTCAGGTGGGCTTATCTCTGACCAAGAAGTTTTTTCTGGCTCTCTTTTTGATAGTACTAGATATTTTTTTGATTTGGGCAAAGTTGAATTCTGTCTTTGACAAATGGTAGTACTTCCTGTAACCACAAGGGGGCGTGCGTCAGCCAGTCTCTGAAGACTGCAACTCATTCCTTCTCTTTTTTACATCTAAGTCTGTGTTCCCTAAGAGTAACTGTCAACTGCTTTCCCTCCCAGGGTACATCCATTTTATTACCGAATTTCAACGGAAATCGAGCATGTGGAAATATTTTCAGGTGTGTGTGGGGGGCAGTGAGGGGATTAGGAGAAAGACAGGTTTTATGGTATCTGTGTCTGATGTTCAGTTGGCAAAACTCGCAGCATCATGAACATTCAGGCTCTTAAGCGTGCAGTTTTGGCCTTTGCAATTTTCAGCTGAGCTAGGGAACGGAAGATTGTTAGTTCTTAGAAACAGAATTTTCTAGAACTGCCAGGAGAAACCGTGATAAGCAGACCTAAGCTGCGATTTGGTGACACGCAAACCTGAGGGGATTTGTTTAACTTTCTGGATGCATATGGAAAGCTCACTCCATGTAAACGGAATTTTCCATTAAGACCTGTTAGCCATCCTCCCTTTTTCTCTCTTTTTATCACTCTGAGAGCAAAATGTTTGCCTTGTGCACGTGTGCGAAAATATTGTTTGCTAGTAACGGTATCCTAGAATTCTTCCTCACTCATCCCTCTGGACGTTGCCTGGCAAACCACAGTTTTCATCTGAAGGAAGAAACCACACTGAAGAGAAACTCATCTCTGTTCAGGATGCTTTCCTTTGTTCTAGCACACGTCGTGGGAATTATAATACCTGATTAACCAGAAAGTGCCAAAATTATGTTGCATAATTTTGCACTTCCATTCCAAGTACCCGAGACTATTTTGACAGCTAAAATATTCGCTTACTGACTTTTTTCGTTACAGAGCCAAAACAGAGTTATTTGAGAAGACGAATTCTGTTTACCCTCTGTTCTTCCACACATCCTTGCTTAGTTTTCTCAGTCTGTGGTTGAAATGTCTGAAAGGAAACAAGGGACGAAACTTCACCAAAGAGAACATTCATTCTTTCATTAATTTCTCCAAACAGCAAATGTTTCATTTATTTTTTTTCTCTCACCGGGTTGTATTATTCAATGTGGAAAATTATTCTTACCAAAAGGAGGTGGACATACTCCTCACTTGAATGTTTATTTCAATATTACGGAAGACTGCAAGGCAGGGAGGGAGAGACAACACCATTCCCATTCCAGAGCCGGTTTTGAGCTCAGAGAACCACAGACTGGGTGTGGTGGGGGAAGGGAGGGCTGGCGCTAGGAGCTTGGCTGTCATTGGCATCCACCGAAAAAGAAGTTTTCGCTGGCAGACTAGAAATTGTTAAATATAAGTGGATTAAAATCAGAGTTCAATGGTGTGGACTCTTTGTGTGCATTGATTATATACGTTCAGTAATTGCTATATTGAATTAAAATATGAGCGTGTTGGTGGCCCCGCCAGAGTAGAACCATAGCCATTGATGTAAGGGGCAGGCTCACACCTGGGGATAAGACCTTCCTGCTGCCAAGTCACCTGGCCGGACATCTTGTGTTCAGGCAAGGGAAAATGGTGGCGGCCAGCAGATTGGGACTAATTCTTTTTCTTGGTTGGAAATGAACGTGTCAAAATTTCTTGAGGGTACCTGCGGGAGAAGGGCAACTATTGAAGAGGAGAAAGGCCAGAAACTAAGAAAGAACAGATGTGGCTCGAGGGGAGCCAGCGTGTGGGACTGGTGTGTGTTTGTGTGCGCTGAAGTGGAAGCAGACACCGTGGTGGCTCACTCCTAGGAGAGAGAAACCCTTAAGGGAAAGATTAAATGAAGAAATAAACAATATGGGGCCACCTAGATCATCTGTCTCATTTACCTAGACAGCGTGCTTCCTGAATATGCCTTAAAGTTCTGTGTTTTGTTTTATATGTTCCTGGCAGTAAGACATTGGTGATTTTCCTCCTTGCTCTCAGATCCAGTATTTCTCCAGCCCAGTCTGAGCTGATTCCTACCAATCTCATTTCCGGAGCTCTTTTGCCCTCCGGCTGCAGTCTGGGTTTGGCTGATGGAGGCCTAAGACTGGAGGATGGATGGAGAGAGAAGGCCAGGTTTGCCCTTCCCTGCTTTCTCTCTGCAGGGGGTTGCACTCCAGAACTGGATCTGTCTCCTTTGCAGTCCTGGTTCCTGGAGGGGCCTGAGGACACCAGCTCCTCTTGTTTCCTTCCAGCCCTCGGGGTGGTAGTCGCTCCAATCTTTAGGTGGCCTCATCACACCTGATTTGCCTTTTCTATTCTTCCCAGACTCTGTGGCTAGTTCCCCAAATAAAATCCCTCTACGGAACTCTCTATCCTGGATCTTGTTTTCCAGACTGTAGTCCGACTGATAAAATCATCTTCCAAAGATAAACTCAAAAGCTTACTGGACCCTGAGTGGCGAGGTTGTGTGTATCGAGCCTGGCAGATGTCATTTGGAAGCAGGGGACTGGAAGGGGATGTGGGCTTAGAGGGGAAACACTCCCTGGACTTCTGATGTCCTCGTGGAGGGCCTGGGTCATCCTCGCCAGTCTGGTTACCCAGCTGGTCACCCACTCACTCAGGACCTGTATTGATGGAATGAACACTCGTTTCCACGGTTCTCTGGCTGAAAAGGTTACTCTGAGTAGCTAGGATGCTGTTCAGACATTATCTCATCAGCACTGAGGCTGCTTTGCAGAAAATATCTGTCACACTCAGCATTTTCACAAGATAATTTGGTCACATCCTGAATACTCATCTGGGTGAGTCACAGGGAAGAAAGGACACGAAAGGAAATAGGAGCTTGATTTGGGTGAGGCTTAGGGGTCCCACGTCCCATACTAAGCCCCGCTGATGAAGAAGAAATCACTAGCAGGATCCCAGAGTGCTACAGTGTTGCAAGAAATACAGAAAAGTTCTCATCATTTTGCATGGTTATGCATTTACAAAATCTAGTTGGTTAGCTTTAAAACATGCATGTCAAATTCTTTAGGTTGTTAGTGAGATATAGAAATGTTCTTTGACATGTTATAGTTTGTCTTGAGCAGCACTCCTTAGTGGCAGCTGATTTGAAACACGGCGGCGGCCAGCTATCGGCTTTCTCAAAAATATTGGTTTTGGTGGCCCTGTAAATGCAACATGGTATCTTGCAATTTAGCACATGTTGTATGGAGGGCCTTCTTGGTGACAGGTATCTGTGCTAAGTACTGGAAGCTTTCTATCTGCTTGGAACTTCATTGTAATGAGTTAGGTACATGCCACTAATTTAAATAGACATTGCTTAAAAGAAAAACAGATGAAGACAGCAAGAGAGTCTATGAAACATACAATTCATTTGCAAGTGAATCTGTAAATGCTTACTGGTGCTGCCCAAGTGACGCAGAGAAGGAGCAGTCCCACACAGGCAACTTGCATCTCTGAGAATTTCTGTGAAAAGACAGTCATATTTTACCCTAAGGTACTGCTAACTATGAACTGCAGTCATAAGAAGAAATAAAACACCGGGGTATATATAAACACCCTTCCGCCAGTAGTTCACTTCCTTTTGCCATATATGTGTATAAACTATGTATAAGTTATTTATAAATTATGAATGAGTGTAGATATTTTAATCTAAGAGCTTTCATGTCTAGTTATTTCCATGTGAGCATGAAAATTATTCAGCATCATTAAAACCATAAGGTCAGTTGATCAAAATGGATTTTTATAGACACATTTATTTGCTCTGTTATCAGCCCTAATTTTCTCCTCCTTTAGAAAGAGATCGTTTAAATTAGTTATTGGCATAATTCAAAATGACATCCAGCGAATGAAGCAGTGCCTAAAAGACTCTCAGTCTGTCAGGCAGCAGATTCCACTGTGGGGAATGGAATCCTATTTGCCTCCAGACTGCTGGCCCCGGTATATATCCTCATATTCACTAGCAGTGTGTCTGAATCAGTAGCCACCCACTGCTGGTGAGTGAAACAATGTATGCAATCCTTATATTAAGAGTAACATTTACTGAACGCTGAGATGAGCCAAGCACTGTTTTAGGAATTTTACATGTACTCCATTATTTGAGCTTCTCAACACCTCTGTGAGTTAGGGGCTCTATTATGCCTGTTTTGCAGATTACAAAATACACACAGAAAGATAGAATAACTTGCTCCAAAATTCACTGATATCAAGGGGCAGAACTAGAATTAGTATCCAGGCAAAGTAGCTATAGAGCCAGTGATCTTAATCAAGACTTTGTGCCACCTAAATAACTTTCTATTCTTTTATATTACAGAAAAATCTATGTGCAGTTGACTTAAAAGCAGGTCATATTTTATATTGGGCTCCACCAAATGGTGTTTAAAACACCGACATTTATTTATGAATAAAGGCCCGTGTTTATGCTTGGGTAAATACACTAACAGGGTCTAGTGAGCTCACTTAAATCAAGTAGCCATTAGATTAAAAAAAAGAGTCAACATAGCTTTGGACTACCAATCTGTTGGTTTTGATGAACATTAAATATTTTACTAACTTCCCCAGAGACATACAGCAACGAATATAAAAATAATATCACACCACTCTTTGAAATTACTTGAAGGAAAAACACTGAATGGGAAAAATTATCTCAATATTCTTGCAATCTTTAAACATTTCAAGGTAAAAATTTTTATTTGGAGAAATACATATAACTATTAAATATACTCTAAAATCCTAGGCTATTCTCTTCTACAGCAATGCAGTTTTAAGGATCTTAATTCTAACTATAATTTAGCCTTCTAGCATTTTCTGCATAAGGACAATCTAAGTCACTTATGAAATGACTTAATGCTGACCAGTAGAAATATCAGCACAGATGAGGTTTGCCAGTATGAATATGATCAGACTCTCTTGATTCTGGTTTGTAAGTGACGAGACAGAGAAATAGTAGAGTCTTTGAGTTACTAGGTCTTGATAACTCTGGTAGTCAAAGAGAAGTTCACTACCCAACCATCAATATTAGTTGATGATTTCTAGAACTTGATAACACTTCCTATTTTCTAAAACAAAGCACTAAATGTTACACAGTTGTGCTCAGTCGAGAATAATTGCAATTTGCCTTTATTGTATTTATTTACCAGGGTGGCAAGCATCATGAAAATGTAAGCAATTATGATCTAAAGCTATTTGCTATCAAGAATTTCAAGAGAATCACATTACCTGGTATCTTGTACCTTCAGGACACCTGGCTACTTCTGCAGGATTAGCAATCTCTGGGCATTTTTCCTGAAATTTAAAGTTGGTTAGAGTTGCCAATGGCCAATCAGCACTGGCTCACTGAGTCCTAGCAAACAATTTGTCACAAGTGCCCACAGATAACCACAGGGGGCAAAGTAATTTTAATCTAAAAATGTTTTTGTGGTGGAAAGCTGCTATCAAATGTTCCAGAAAGTGGGATAAACAGAAAATATAAATACCTCCGTTTGGACATCATGTTGTCAGGTAATTAGAATTGATCTTAGAACTGTTAATTAGGACTGACTGGATACCTAACAAGTTGGTGAGTGGAAAATAGTTTTGCTGGCTTTTTATGTAGGATGTTTATAATCTCAATTTTGTCTGAATGAAATTCAGCCACATTGAACAGAAATGTTTTTAGTGCCTACTATATGACGGGCATTGAAGAAACAGCGGTGAGGAAAATGGGCAGAAAAAATCCCTCTCTCCACGGAGCTTGGAACTCAGTAGGGGAGATGGGCACAAAACAAGGTAAATGAGGAAAATACATTCTGTTAGTGACACAGACTAAGTCTGAGGGGGAAAGTATTGAAGCGAGGGGGAATAACACACATGGGGTTGGGGACACTGGGTTGAAATTTTAGGTAGGGGGATGGCCTCACTGAGAAAGTAACTTTTTTTTTTTTTTTTTGAAACAGTAACTTTCGAGTCTATGGCCATACCGCCCTGAACGCACCCAATCTCGTCTGATCTCAGAAGCTAAGCAGGGTCGGGCCTGGTTAGTACTTGGATGGGAGAAATTGACTTTTAAGAAAAGACCTTGCTATGGTCTGAATGCATGTGTCCCTCCAAAATCCCCACATTGGAAATTAAACCCCAATGTGGAGGTATTAAGAGATGGGGCCTTTGGGAAGTGATTAAACCACCAGGGCAGAGCCCTCATCCGTGGGATTATCATACTGTTATAGTTGTGTACAGTAGAACTATATGGAAAAGCACCAATAAAAGATTTCTTTAACCTATACTTTGTGATAAGAATTACCTATAGTTAAATGCAATTTTAACAGACTATAAATGATATATAATGAGATTTAAGTATGAACTCCCAATTTTCCCCAACTTCCCAAATAGACAAAAACCAAAATAAAACAAACCAAAAAACAGCCTTTAGATAGCTTTGGCTGAGAAAATGGTGCCTTTTGTAGTTCAGGCCAGATGCCACTTTTTGTCTTATCTAAATTCTGGACATTTTCCGCTGAGTGTTCAGAGCTGGGTTTAAAAACACTTGCCAGGCCAGGATTTGAGTTTTGGGCTGGGCCAGTGTGGACTGACAGCATTCAACCATGATGTTAGAATATTTGAATGTTGTCGCTCACAATGGAGACATTTAACTCTGGTAGCTTTGGAGTCAAACAGACCTGAGTTCAAATCCTGACTGTATTGCTTGTTTGCTGTGGTTAAGTTGTTTAAACAACTACATCGAACTTCTCTGTGCCTCCGTTTTCCATCTAAGAATGGGAAGCACATTAATAAGCTAAACTTTTATTTGGGGACTACTATGATTCCAGTATTATTCTAAGTGTGGTGCATTAACTCATTTAATCCTTATGACACATCTACGATGTAGGTACTATTCTTATCATCCCGATTTTAGTGGTAAGACATATATAGTATTTAGGTGACTTGCTTAGAGTCACATACTTAGCAAGTAGAAAAGCAAGAATTTGCAATTAGACAATCGGACTCCAAAGTGAGGTTTTAAAACTACTGCACTATGTCCCATAAGGTCAGCATAAACATTAAATTGACAAATTCTACAAGGCACTTGGCCCAGTGCCTAATTTTATAATTAAGTGATCTGTAGACCCATCTCACCCATTCTTCCTAATACTAATAATAATCTGGTATTCAGATGAAGGATACAGCCTTCTGTATCTGTCTTCTGTCGATTTTCCTACCATGTCTTCTTCTATGATTTATTTAATGCATGGCCCAAAACAATGAAACATGGAAAGAAATAATAAAGTTTAAGAGAACATCATGGCCTATTTCTCTGGACAGCATGAATATTCATGACCAAAATTTCAGCAAAGTGTAAAGGATTTGGGGGACATGGCAAGAGGCTAGCAAGGAAATGAAAGTCAAGGAGAGAAAGACAACAAACAAGAGTGTTCAGTCAAATAAGAGATTGAACCGAAATATAAAGCTTTCTAAACAGTAGACAGATGTGAAAACCACAAAAGTGCTCATTTTCAACTTTGGTTATTCTATGAAAGCAATGAACAACTCAGAAATTTCTATAATAATTTGTAAGTTATGCAGTGTTTTAAACAATTACTTGTTCTGTGACATTAACTTTATAGTTTGAATGATCCAGATAAAAGAGTAGGCACCTGGTATGTGCCTGGTCTATGATACAGCCTTAGAAAATGTTCACTGGGTTTTTTTTTTCATTGCCATAATTTTATAAATAGTGTCAGATATTTCTCAAATGTGCTTTTCCTTTGTTTTTCTTTCTTTCGAAAGAATTTTGCGCAAGAAAATAGTGTGGAGGGAAAAGATTTCTCCTTCATTTAAATGATGGGAATATATCTAATGCTGATCTAGAAAAACCTGTGTTCTAGAGAAAAATTCATAAAATTTTAAGAGAAAAAAAACTGACTTAGCTGTAGCTCTACCGAGGAGTGAACTGGCAGTAGCTAAATATATATGCTCCCAAAGCTAAAATGAATTCAAAGCTAAATAAAAAAAAAAAAATTCAACTTGACTTTTAAATTTAGAACCTACAATTGACAAAAGCAAAAAAAAAAAAAAGTGAGAGCCTATTCTGGCCGGACGGCTGCAGAGAAGAAATTCTGGGAAAAAAATTAGAAGAGTGATCATTGCAAAAGTTATATAAAGTACAGATTTTACTTCTCCCTTCTTGAAACTTGCCCCCCTGTGTTGAGCTTGAACTTCAAAAACTCAACATAAGTTTCCTAAACGTTTTTGTGTAATAAAGACTTCTGCCATAGCATTTCTTAGGAACTGATAACCAAAGTTGAAGCCAGGGTTCTGTAAACAGAAAGGCTATTTATCCTTACACCGTCTCTATTTAACTGGAAGGCAAAACAAAATAAAACAAAACTAGGAAGCAATAGAGAAAGGCAAGAAATGGATACTTGAACTTTCTTCTGGTTCCTGGTTCAAAGTGCACGAGAGTGGACACCTCCGCCGAGAACGCACCCTGCCTGGCATTGCTGGGCTGACACGTAGAGTCAAAGAGATTATAGATGAAAGTTGTCCATGGAGCATGTTTCATCTTGTGGTAGCTTTTTCATTTCCTACCCCTCACTTGGGGGGTGAGTGCAGGAATCATTCAAAAACAGCCGTATAAAATGTTGGCCAACCTCTACTGAGCCTCAGTTTCAGCTATGGTGCCGTCGTGCAGGCATAAGGTTTTTTGTTTTATTTTCTCTTCTGTTGCTTTGATACACATGTTTTAAAACTTAATATGGTAGGCCGGGCGCGGTGGCTCACGCCTGTAATCCTAGCACTCTGGGAGGCCGAGGCGGGCGGATTGCTCAAGGTCAGGAGTTCGAAACCAGCCTGAGCAAGAGCGAGACCCCGTCTCTACTAATAATAGAAAGAAATTAATTG
>CAUYRT010107014.1:0-49228 GCA_963574885.1 Lepilemur ruficaudatus
GGGGAAAACTACAAAGCATTTACAGTACAATGTTTACAGTCACAATTTGTAGTGAGTTGATTTCCCAAAATATATTACCACTCAAGTTGACTTATCTTGTTACATTCAAAAACCTACTCATCAGAAAATGCTCTGAATGTATTTTCTTTTATGCAATGATTTGTGAAGATTGAAAAATGGCTGATTCATTGAAGATGTGTTGAGGAGGTGTGGTCACATGGTCACTCCATCAATATTTGTATACTTGAAATTACATAACTCTTTTTTCCTTTTCAACATTTCCTTCGTTTTCCTGAAAGTGGTATTTGTCTCATGGAGGAGAGAGAAAATGAGAAAATAGGGACTTTTACATGTAACAATAATACCCACCAGATTGGAAATACAAATCTTTCCTTTGAGCCTGAAGTATTGAGTATATTATCTGTATTTCTTCTTGAAAAAGAAGCATTCATGACTGTGGATGGGTTATTTAATAAATACTCATAGGAGTATGTCAATCACTTGCTTGGGTAGTGCTTTGCTTATTGGAATTATATCTTAACTAAATTCAGATGTGGAAAAACAGCATAAGAATTTAAGTTCCTGTGATAATTTGGTGTTTTCACTTGCAATTTTCATGGAGTATTTTTTGTAACTTATTCATTGCTCTAAACTAACAACGATACATACATCTTACATTTACTAAGAAATGTTGGAAATACTAAGTCACTCTTAAAATAATGCCTTTTTGCATATGTATGTATTGACAAATGTTACTGTCTCCATTTCTCTGTAATGTATTGTGGTTAGTCCACAATATTAGTTTAGATGTGTCACTGTATAAAAATGTAACAGAATGAACCTTCCCAGAGTTTCAGTATCTACACCCTCTGCTCAACTCTAGATGTTGATATAAAGTTTGAAAATTCAGCAGTTTGATAGTTTAAGCTTTACTGAAAGGACCTGACATTTAAGACAGGTGGGAAGTCTGCCCAAGAGTAGTAGCAGGATCCAGCAGGCCAGGTCAGGAAGTAGGAGCATTGCTGAGCACATGGATAGAGTGGTGAGGTAGAGCCAGGATCAGGAAGGTTTGTGTCGGGACATGGTGCTTGCCCAGTGTGCAGAGAGTGCTGTGAGGGCAGGCAGGTCTGTGGGCGTAAGTAGGCCATGCTGGGCTAGACAACAGATTTTTGCTGGTACCACTAGAGATGATAGATTTTAATTAAGTTTAAGGCATTTCCTACACTCAAGAAGCTAGAAGTCTAGGAGTCCCCAACCACTAACACAAATATAATGTAGGATAAAGTAAGAGCTGTGATCAAATTACAAAGAACTTTGTGAGATCTTGGCAAAGGAGTAATTTCTTAGGAAGATGGTGGCATTCAAGCCTGACCTTGATTGGTAAGTAAGAATTCAATTGCTAGAAGATAGGAAGAAAAATATTGTAGGGTAAGGAATACAGTGTAAGCAAAGGCAAAAGATGTGAAAAGTCAGTCTCATGGAGCTGGTGTGTAGAGCATCTAAATGGATATTTTTGGAGATGCTTGTGGAGGATGTTGAATGCTACATTAAATAGTTTGTTGTTGGGGGCACCAGGAGCATTCGCTTTGAGAAGCAGAATAACTTTATCTGATATAACACTGGCTGTACCTTAATACATGCAATTCTCTTGGCTTTCAAAATAAAAGTTAAGAAATATTCCATTGCTGCACATTGCCTCTCTGACATGTTGCTCCGTGGTTTAAGCAAATACGGGTGAATATGCACTCACATGTTAATTGTTCTGTTTTTCTAATACATTGTCAAAGCAGTTATAATTCTGATAAATGGTAATTCTTGTCATTCTTGAGCAGAATGGACCTAAAATTCAGTGATAATTGGAATAGTTTCTCTTGTCACTTGGCACTATTTTCACATGTAGTATATTAGCCATATGTATAGTAGGAAAATGACCAGATTGGGTAAAAGAAATACCTGGTTTCTTCCGTTTCTAGTGGTTGGTTCCCTTTATTAACTAGCTGTATGCCTTTGGACAAATGCCCGAGCTTCAAGCTCCTCATCTGCAAAATGCATACCTGTTCTTTTACCTGATACATTGATGGAGTAAATTGCATTATAAGATTAATGTGAAATGGCTTTGCAAATTGTTTATCACCACCCCAATGTGAGACAATAATTTTTCCCCTGCCAGTTGTTTAAGATGCAGGCAATGACCGTGTGAATAAGAATCCTACTATAGTCTGTTAGAGTTGGTGGAGCACTTGAGAAGCCTTCTTCCCATTCATGATTTTCCAAATTAAAAGGTATTGTCCCATGGTTTTGAAAAAAGAAAAACATGGACTCAAGAAATAAGAATATGTTAGTCCGAAGTACATTTCTTATAGGTATTATGTCTTAGGGTGTTATTAAACTAATTTTTATGGAATACATATTAAAAATTAGTATTTTAGAATATACAAGAATTGTGTTTGGAGTCTATGAGACTTACATGTGTAAATAGACACCCTGACTTTCTTTTCTCAAGATAATTTAATAAAAGTAACCAGCTTAAAGTCTTAAGCAAATGTGTTTCTCAGAGAAAAGTAAAAATTCTTTACATTCTTACCAGAATAAACTTTTAATCTTAAGTCTGTGTTTCTTTTCTTTCTTTCTTTTTTCTTTTTTAACAGCTTACCTAATTAGTGGAATATTTGAAGTACGGATCTTTAAAGTTTTTTATTGCCATATCTAGCTTTTTCTGAAACTTTGACATGGCAGAGGTTTTAGACAGCATATATATAGTTTGTAAAGGTAAAGTTTAATTTTTCATTTAGTAAGTACATATTAATACAAAGCAAAAACCTGTCCTCTCGCTGCATTTTACAACCTAATGTTAATTGTTACCTTTGGTTATACTGTTGGCTACATTTTGTATATTTGAATGGCTCTCAAAACAAAGAAAGATGGGAGTAGTAATGTAATAAAATAGACTATTACCATTAATCATTAATTCTTTTATGTCAAGACAATTTGTGGAATTCTGTAGGAAGTAAATTGATAAACGTCATTCATCTAAATCACATTTCCCACAATTGCTATCTAAAAGTACATTCAGAAGAACAATAAATGCACATTCCCCAGTTATTTGACATGTCTTGAAAACTACCGCTAGTATAAAGTTGCATTTTGGGTGCTAGCTATAAGAGTAGTGAAATGAAATACAATTGGCTTATAAAATTTACTGGCTCTTAAAAAAGTATGCCATCAAGGAAGATGAGATGGTTAATAATATCTGTCAATAATTTAAATTTAGGCTTATGCACAAGCGTCAACTTTTGAAGCCCTATTTAACAGACAAGAGATAATAATGAAGTAAATATGAATGCTTTTGATTCATCTTGTCTCCAGATATTTATTAGATTTAGTTTCTTCCTTTATGATTTTTTTCATGAGGGCAATGGGATCATGTGGCTTATACATTATTCTTGATAGAGTTTGAAAATGTAGAATAATATGTCAGTACATATTCTACTTAAAATAATTTTTACAGTTATACTGACATTGCTTGCCAAAGTAAATATAATAGTTTTTCCTATGTCTGCATAATGCATATGTAAAATTAATGGCACATATATTACTGACAGATGTTCCAAAAGACCTTTTAGACATGGATTATTCAAAAATTTCCCTTAGGACCAGGGTTTCTCAGCCTTGGCACTATTGACATTTTGGACCCAATAATTCCTTGTCATGGGGACTGTCCTGTGTCAAAATCATGCCCCCTCCCAGTTGAAAATCTCTGACTTAGACTAATACATGCAAAAACATGGTATTATTATATATTCCAGAGTTCATTCATAGACCTGTTTCTAGACATAGTTTAGCTTCAGGATTGGTTTCTATTTAAATTTCTCTCTAATGGGATATATATATATATATATCAGTTTATTATTACTGTTACTTTCTCTGTTGTAACTTATACTATACATTTTACTAAATATGAAGAGACAACATCGTTACAACTAATTGCCTTTGGTGCGCAGTTGTAATTCATTAATAAAGTTACTCTTCATTTTCTTTTAAAGTTGGCATTTTCTGAGTTTATCCTGAAAACGAATGTATGCATTCATTTAAGAATGCAAGTGATTTCATTTAATAATAACCCTCTGAAATTTGATTTAAATTTTTTTATTATAGCAAAATATATGTAACATAAAATTTGCCTTCTTAACCATTTTTAAATGTATATTTCACTGGCATTAAGTACATTCACATTTTTGTGCAACCATCATCCATCTTCAGAACTCTTTCATCTTGTATAATAAAACTGAAACCCTGTACCTGATAAACAGTAACTCCCCATTCCCTTCTCTCCCCACTCCTGGCAGCCACCCTTCTACTTTCTGTCTCTGTGAATTTGACTACTCTGTGTACTACATAGGTAGGGTACTATACTACAGTGTGTTACATAAGCGGAGTCATACACTGTCTTTTGTTGCTGGCTTATTTCTTCAATATAATGTCCTCAGCATTCATCCATGTTGTAGCATATGTCAGGATTTCCTCCCTTTTTAAGGCTGAATATATTCCATTGTATGTGTATACCACATTTTGTGTATCCATGCCTCTGGGCACACTTGGGTTGCTTCCACCTTTTGGCTATTGTGAATAACACTGCTATGAACATGGGTGTACAAATATCTATTCAGGTCCCTGCTTTTAATTCTTTGGGGTATATACCCAGTAGTGGAATTATTGGATCATACAATAATTCTATGTTTAATTTTTTTAGGAACCACCAGTGTTGTTCCATATAGCCAGATTTACAACAAAGCCAAGGTTTTTATCTTCTTTAAGCACAGTGCTTTTATTATTTTAACTACTTTGGATGAAAATCTTTAATAATATAATCCGTACTTTTATTTTTTAATTTATTAAATGGTACAGGTTAACTTTCTGTAAGAATTAGTCATTATTAAGAATATCAAATTTTATATTGAGAGAGAAAGAGAGATTGTATTGTGTCTATATATATATCAGTTTATTATTACTATTACTTTCTCTGTTGTAGCTTATACATTTTACTAAGTATAAAGAGACAACATCGTTACAGCTAATTACTTTTGGTGCACAGTTGTAACTCATTAATAAACTTTCTCTTCATTTGCTTTTAAAGTTGGCATTTGCTGAGTTTATCCTGAAAACAAATGTATGCATTTATTTAATAATGCAAGTGATTTTAAGTGCCCTCAGATACTGTGTATTTTTGTATCTTTCTCCTCCTTTGCTGTAAGGCTGATGCCTATCATTTCTTCTCCAGTCCTTTATCAGCCTTTTCTTCTTCTAATTTATTATTTTTAATATCGTGTAGTCATAGAAACCAGTTAACTAAACTGGTTAAAATTGTATGTAACATAGGTCAAATAAGTTCAGAATCAGAAGAACTTTTCATAAATACTGTGCAATTCTTGTAAATGGACTTCGTGATATCACTTTTTTTGATGGCTTAAAGTTCTTACCACATAGTTTTTAACTAAGTTTCAAGTAGATGTTATTTCCAGGTAGCTGAGTTTTATTTATCTATGAATACCACAGTATTGTCAATACATGAATGTATAAGCAGCCTCTCCCTCCTTCTTTCTTTACTATTAATAATTGTTGTGAAGAATGCAAGAATGCATAGCAATTATTATTATGAAAGGTGGGAGACTAAGAAAAGATAAAGTGGGATGATTTTGAGGACATCTTGATAAGACAACAAGACTAGATTTTTATTTGGGTTGGGGAGTTGTCAGATTTCATCTTATTTTCACCTGGACTGTGAGGCCAATGGTTAATAGAGGTCACATCAAGGAGAAATGAATTGAATATACAAATGGGAGGCAAAGCCTATTACTTTTATTTGAGTTGTCTGTATTGTTTGAATTATTACAGAAATCTGTTGCTAAAATTAAATTATTAAAATTAAAGAACAAAAACTGAAATGGTAGGAGGAAAAAATATAGAGTGATCTGCCTTCAAGATACCTTGCTTATGATTTTTGTATAATAATTTTTACTTAAGGACCTCAGGCAGAGCTAAGAAATTGACATGTATTACCTCTTATCTTCCTTTAAAAAAATGAATAAATCACATCTGAACATGCATGTTTAGTATTCTCTGTGTTTATTAAAAATAAAGCTAAAGCAAGATACCATTTTGATCAAGTTTATTTGCATTTTTTTTCTCTTTTCAGTCTGACTATTGCTTTTTCTCTTAGGTTATTAACAGTTTTTACAAAAGTTCCATCAAGAGTTTAATAAACTCTTCATGCATCTTTTGGAGCATTACAATTCATAATGCTGAAAAGTTAAAAAGTAATGTGTTGAATTTTGTTTAACCCATTTCCCAGATTTATTCAATGAACAAACTCCTCCCTAACCTTCTCCCCTTACCATTGTAATAACTATTCAGATCCCAGGGATCTGGGGAACAGATTTTATGGGAATGTTTGACTATAACTCCAACTTCAGGTTGACTTCAGCAACTTTTCAGTTGAAAAGTCTTGGTGCTGAAGAACTTCCCATCAGCTTGTCAGAAAAGCTTTTGTAAGAGCTTTGTTTTTGTCTTGTAAAAGAGACTTGTAACTACATATATAAAACTTCCTCTGGAAAGATCTGATTTGCACTCTGACAGAAAAGGCCTAGGTGTAATTGTCAGAAAGACGTAAGTTTGAATCTACAACCCAGCTATTAGGATGAGTGACCAAGGAGAATAAAGAAGTGTCCTTAAGCCTGAATTTCTTTGTAAAATGAGAATAACATAATCTTATAAAGAAGAGTTTTTAAAACTAAATAAGCTATGCAAAACAACTAGCATAAATAGGCATTTCATAGGTACTTGGAGCATGTTGGTTTATCCACCCTTTCATCCTGCTTGTCATCTTGACCCAGATGAGAGAGAAAATAGCACGGCAAGGACATTATGGATGGCCTGAAAACATAGTTTCCATCTTTTTCCTAGTAGCAATTTTTTTAGAGGCTAGTATCTGAGTTACCCATATCTGAGTATATTGGGTGTATATCCCTTTCTCATTAGAGCTCTGGAATTAATACAGTGGAATTAGTAATGACTTCAGGTACTTTGTAGGTTTTTATGGTTTGCGTCTGTCACAGTTTTTGTTTACTAGGACTTACTTAGTCTGTATCAAAACTTAACTGCTAAAGGCTTGCATGTAGAATAGTTGAAGTAGATATATGGAGTTATTTTTTCATACTCTTTTTCTATTTAGCTCTTTGTTGTACATGTTCAAAGTTAATAATAGAAATTATACTTGGGGGAGAAAACTAAATGTATGCCTTTTTATTGGTACAGTGTTTCATCTGTATTATGGTGATAAGGTGGTAAAAAGAAAAAATCTTTTCATCCTTATATGGAAATATTAAGTAACATGTCAAGAAGAACTTAGATATTTGACACAGGTATTTTAGGTGTTGGTTTGCTTCAAGGACTAGAACTGAGTCAGAGATTTCTTGAGTTCTCTTCTGGTGACTAATCATGATTTTTTTAATGTATCTAAAAATATTTCCTATAAGACAGGCATTTTGATTTCTTATAATAATGATTATTTTAGCGTATATTCCTTAAAATTGATTTAAAAATCTGCAGTTAAAGGGAATTTGCGGAGAAATAGACGTATAAAAATTACTTGGATTGTGTTTGATTTTTGTCATTTAAAAATACTAGACACTTGAAATTTCAGAAATGTGAATATCCTCATTCAGTTGTAGTAAAAGAAGCCTTAGATGTTTCTAATATGTCATATTCTTGTTGGACGTTAAAACTATAATGCAGTTTTATCATTGTGACTTACCAGCTGATTGTTATAGGAACCAAATCTCAAGAGATAAAGTTATGAAATAATTGTCTGGAAAATGTCATGTGACTTTCAAATTTTCTTTTCTCAGATTCATAATGACCATTTAATAGCTAGTGAGAAACAGCATTTACTCCAGTGGGAGGATTTCATGAAGGAACAACCCAACAAAAGGGCTGAAGTGGATGAAGAGCACAGAAAAGCCATGGAGAGGCTTAAAGAACAGTACGCTGAGATGGAGAAGGACCTAGCCAAATTTTCAGCCTTTTGAGAACTTGAGCCACAACAATGACAAACTAATGAGAAAACATTTGCCTCCTCCCTAAAAAATATTTCCACCAAACCATTTAGCCTCTGCTTCAATCTTATTATATTCAATGGCACTCATATAGAAGAAAGAAACTTCTGCTGGAGTTCTGATTAAATGTTTAATAGAAAGAAGAGTGCTACATTTTTTCCAGTTTTAAGTGCCTGTATATGATTATTTGAATGGGAGGCATAAGAGGAAATGGGATAAATATACTTTTTGTTAATCAGAATTGCTTAGCTCAGAGAACTGTAAGTATAGATTTTAGAGAGAAAGATAATTTAATTCATTGTTATACAGGTTAATATTAGTTTATTACTGTGGCTGTAGGCAGGTATAAAAGCTGCCTGTCATAGCCTCCTTGGCTATTGGAAGAATGTGTAAAGTGTTATTGCATGAGTAATGTAGACAAAAAAACAGTTGTCCTTGGAGCAGAAATCACATTTAAGAGAGGTGAAAGTGAAAACATTGTCTCTACTGTGGCCAAGATGCCATTTGGGTCTTTGAATTGCCTCTTGGGAGAGGTTGCAGATTTTGCAGTGCCGCATAATGCCGTGTGCTGCACTGGATGACGATGATGTGTTAAGTTTTGTGGCCTTCCAACCCTTACCTTAATATTTTCAGCTTTTAAAACATGTTTAGAAAGAAAAGCTTACCAAAAACATATTTGGACTTTTCGTTTTTCCAAGAACTGTAATCTTGCCCATAGTATTTACCTCATTCTTGTGTCTTTTTTGCTGTGGGTAAGCTTTGTAAGATAAATAATGTCTATACATGTTTCAACTGTTTAATTGGTAATCAACAAAATCTTGCCAGGGAGTCCCTCTGGAACCATACAAGATTCTGGCTCTGAATGAACTAGAAGTATTTGCCCACATGGCAAATGATCCGTGTTAAATGTAAATCCTGTTTAGTGTTAATGTCTGTTCTCATAAGCAGGTATATTATGATGAAACATGTACCAATTCTGTCATCACTGTGATCTTTAAAAATCTGCATTTAATAATCTTATTGAAGAACTAAGTTGATTTTTTTATTTGCCATAAACCAAGCAAAAGTAAATGCAATAATTTCAAGAGATTTATGGTAAGAGAATTTGAGGTATGGATAAATGTTTCAAATATTTTTTATTGCTCTTTAGTAAAGAAAGGCACAGGAAAGAAAATATCCAACTCTCTTGTGTTATCTCAGTGTTGCAACTGCAGAAAATTGACAGTGCTTGCCTGTGTAAATTTATGGCTTATTGTCAAAGCTTCATTCTTGGCTGCATGTTGAAAATGTGATTAAAGTTAATAGAGGAGATGAAATAAGTATTTGAGATTTCTTTCAGTAACATTGAACTTCTGCCAACTTTCTCTGTCCGCTACTGTAGGCTTGACAGGCTCATCAATCATCCACTGGTACCTGGACTAAAAAGAGCACTTGCTGACACCAAGGCATGTTGGAATTTTCTTAATTCTCTTTTGGTAGATGGAAAAAAAAATATTTCTAAAAATATCCCACACATCAAAAAAGAAGGGAACCTTAAATGAAAATTCGCTTTGTACCATAGACACTTTTTGAAATGCAATTCATTGCCAACACACCATTGAACAGATGTTGTAACCAAGAAATCAAGGTTGTGTGGGGGGTGGAATAAGCTGTGGCTGCCCAACTTGTGCAGCAGGGATTTCTGATAGTTTTTGTTCATCTCGTATGAGTAATAAATACTTTACCTTACAAGTTTGTGTATATAAGTATCTAAGGGACTTCCTAAACCAAAATGAATTCATGGGCTTTTTGAGCAATAAACATTAAGATACTTAATTCTTTCTTGGTTGGCTATTCAATATAGCTTCTAAAAGAGTTTGTTTACTTACCTCCCTTTTGATAGTTTTAGTAGTGAATACTTTTGCTTCTATCTCCTAGTTTCCTAATCATTTTGGATATGTATTTTATTAATATATAAAAATGAATTTTAATAATTACATAATTTGCAACATTTCTGCTATGTTTATGCTGTTGAGCAGAGATGCTGTGGGTTCTGTGTAGCTCACAGGATTGTTGTAATCAAATGAAATCTTTTGTAATTTTAAAGCACTATAGAAATATTTAAGTTCTAAATATTTTCTATTTTTCCTTGTGATTTCTTTTTTGACTTACGTTTGTGTGAGGGTTTTTTTTTTCCCCATTTCCTAGCATATAGATTTTTAAATTCTGCCTTTGATTCCTGCTATAATTGAATTGTGGTCAGAGAATAGGTACATAGAAGACTGATGTGTTGAGATTTGTTTTATTACCTATTAATAGAATATCATTAATTGTTGTAAATGTTTTATGAGTGCTTGACAAGTATGTATATATTTTAGTTATTGGATATTCATTGCACCAAAGTTATTAATTGTGTCAAATTCTTTCTCTTTTACTGTTCTTTTTTCTTCTACTTGATCTCTCAGATTCTGAGCTGTATTAAAATTTCCTGTTCTAGTGGATTTGCTAATTTCTCCCTGTAATTCTGTTAATTTTTGTTTTATATATTTTGAAGTTTTATTATTAGGTACATACAAGTTTAGAATTATCTTCCAAGTTTAGAATTGAATCTAATAGTCATAGTCTCTGTTTCTAGTAATGTTTGTATTTCTTTTTTTAAAAATTTCAAAATGTTAAGGGGTAAAAGCGTTTTTGATACATGGATACTTTTTATAATGCTTAAGCTGAGGCTTTTAGTGTACCCATCACATGAATAGTGTTAACTGTACCCGATAGGTAGCTTTTTACTCCTCCCCTCCTGCCCCTGCCCCTTCTTGATTTCCGGTGCCCTTTACATCTCGTTGTGCTCATGTGTGCCCATTGACTAGCTCCCAGTTATTAGTGAGTACATGTGGTGTTTGTTTTTCCATTCCTGAGGTACTTCACTTAGGATAATGGTCTCCAGTTCCATCTAAATTGCTGCAAAAGACATTCTTTTTTATGGCTAAGTAGTACTCCATAGTATATAGGCACTACATTTTCTTAATCCACTCACAAATTGATGGGCACATGGGTTGATTCCACATCTCTGCAGTAGTGAATTGTGCTGCAATAAACATTTGAGTGCAGGTGTTTTTTTCATAAAATGACTTCTTTTCCTTTGGGTAGATACCCAGTAGTGGGGTTGCTAGATTGAATGGTAAGTCTACGTTTATTTCTCTGAGGAATCTCCATCTTGTTTTCCACAGAGAGGTTGTACTAATTTGCAGTCCCACCAACAGTGTATAAAAGCATTCCTTTTATTCTGTGTCCACATCAGCATCTATTGTTTTTTGACTTTTTAATAATGGCCATTCTGACAGGAGTAAGAAAATATCTACTGTGGTTTTAATTTTCATTTCCTTGATGATTAGTGATGTTGCACAATTCTTCATATGCCTTTTGGCCATTTGTCTATCTTCTTTTGAAAAACATCTATTCATTTTATGTTGCTTTAAGATTGGGTTTTTTAATATAAATATATGTATTTATGTTGGTCACACCAGCTTGTAAGAGTTGTACGGTATTTTTTTTAATCCTTTTGTTGTACCTTTCTGTTATGTTTGATATATGCCTCTTAAAAATTGTAACTAGATTTTTTTATCTGATTATTTTTTAACTAGAGAGTTTAATCCATTCACATTTGTAAAAATTACAAATATATTAGGATTTATTTATACCATCTTATTTTGTGCTTTTTGTTTCACCTTTTCTGTTTCTTCTGCCCTTGTTTTCTTGCCTTCTTTTTGATTGGGTTTTGTTTTACTTTTCCATCTACATCTGCTAGTTTAAGTTAAAGAGTCAATTTCTATCTTTTAGTGCTTATTAGGAAGTTTAACTTGCATAGTTAACAAAATATAGAGTTAATATCATGACTCTCTTCTTAAACATTAGAGACTTTTGAGAAAAGTCTGATTTCTTCTCTTTAACTTGGAAATTACTATCTAGAATTTCAGTTCTATTTTGGTTTAACTCCAAAAGTAGTTATTTTGTACAGTCATTGTTTGTTTAGATTTACCTAGAAGTTTACCATTTTCTTATCCTTGAAAGTTTGCTGGGTATACAATTCTAGGTAGGCAGTTGTTTTCTCTCAGTATTTAATATTCTTCCACTGTCTTTTTGCTTCCTTTGTTGCTTCTGAAGCAATGATGATAGAAGTCAGTTTGATCAGTACTCCTTTGTAGGTAATCTGTCTTCTCAAGTCATGGTTAAGATTTTTATCTTTGGTATTCTGCAATCAGATTTTCGTATGCTACAATGTGTTTAGCTGTGCGTTCTTTTCATTATCCTGTTGGAATTCATTTGAGCTTCCTGAGAATTAGTATCTTTCATGAATTCTGAAAAAATTTTAGCTTTTATCTCTTTGAATATTGTATCTTCCCATTCTCTCTATTCTCTCCTTCAGTCTATCAAATTAGACTTATATTTTACCATCTCCCTCTCTTCTCCATATCTTTTAATCTTTGTTTCATATTTTCCATCTCTTTGTCTCTATGTATTGAACTCTAAATCTGCTTTATTATCTGTTTTATTAATTCTGTCTTCTCTTTGCTCTAACCCAATTAACCCAACTATTGAGTTATTAATTACAGTTATTATATATTTTTCATTTCCAGAAGTGCTGTTTGGTTCTGTTTCAGACTTTCCTGGTCATTTGGAATAGTTCCATTATCCTCTCTTCTCCTTTTCTTTAAACATATTATTTTACATTTTATATGTGGTAATGTCAATATTTTTCTTTTTTGTGGATCTGAATCTACAATTTGTTGTTTTTGCTGAAACAAGATTGTGGTGACTTATTTTCTTATGTGATCAGTGTTTTCTAATGTGTTTTCTAATGTGATCAGTGATTTTCTTATTATGAGTTCATATTCCTCTGAATTTTATTTTTGGAAATTTTTTATTTAAAGTATGTTCCTGCAGGGAAGATTTTTTTTTTTTCCTACCACGAATTTGTTTCTTGAGACACTACAAACCCTGGACCACTTCAAAATCAGTTTTTGATTTTAGATTCCCTGCCTCTCCCCTTCCTACTCCCTAGTGCTTGCATGTGTGTGCATGCATGCATACATAAACTAATGAAGTGTGAATTTCAGCACCAAACGTATGTGGTTCTTGGGCTGTGATGAGGCATTCCCAGAAGAGACTTTTCTCCTGCCTTTATAGCTCTACTTGGAATAAAGAAGAAGGATAAGTTTAGGTATTTTCCTAGTTCACCTACTGAAGGCAGTGCCCTCTGGGGATTTACTAGTCCTAGTGCTCATCTAGCTTGGTGCCTGTTACGAACTATATTGTGTTCCCCCAAATTCATAGGCTGCAGCCCTAACCCCAGTGTGACTGTGTTTGGAGATAGGAGCTATAAGGAGGTAATTAACATTAAATGAGGTAATAGGGTGGAGTCCTAATCTGATAGGACTAGTGTCCTTATAAGAAGAGAAAGAGACACCAGAGCTCACTCTGTCTTTCTGTACACACAGAGGAAAAGTCATATGAGGACACAGCAATAAGGCAGCCACCTGCAAAACAGCAGGAGGGGCCGGGCTGTACCAGGAGTCACATTTTGTAGCATCATGATCTTAGACTTATTGCCTCCAGATCTATAAGAAAATAAATGTCTGTTGTTTAAGCCACCCAGCCTGTGGTATTTTGTTACAGCAGCTGGAGAAGACTGAAACTGTCCTGACTTTGATTCCTGTCCTTCAGGTGGGCATGTCTCCTTAAACCGGGGCCTTTCTAGGCTCCAGGAATGAGCATGCTATTAGGACAATTATCAGTTCCAGAGCTAAATTACCCTGTAGAATTTCACTATCTCCTGAACTGCCTTCAGTTGTTTTCATTAATTTGCCACGAATTCAGCCATGAATAAAAAATAAAGTTTAGATATTTTTTCTAGCATTTTTGCTGTTCAATAACTAGAGAGATTTCTAGCTACATACAGAAATGTCGACAAGTATATGATGATTTTATTTTATAAAAATGTCTCTAAAAAAAGAACATGTCCACATTCTAATATAAAAGATGATACCTTTCTTTCAATTATTCTACCAAATATTGTCTATTAGATTATTATCCATGAACTAATAAAATTATTTCTATTATTTCTATTGGATAGTTTTTTACAATTCATGAGCTAAGGAAGGCAAATAAGAGTTGAGTAGTCTTGTTCTGAACCTGCATAACTCTTATCTGAATATTTAGTTTTGGATTTTTTTTTTAGGACATTATTGTGATTTGTGAAAGTGTCTCAGGCTACTGAGACATGTAGATATAGGGGCGAAATCTGTGGTACTAAATCCATTAATGCCATGAAAATCTGAAGGAGTCACAAATGCCTCCAAGATGCATAGTGAATTCTTTGCTCCTTTAATACATTGACTTTCTGTCTGAACATTTCCATTTACTGTTTCAATAGTTTCCTAATGTGCATGTGTTTAAATGTATTGGGTTCTGGTTTCTATTGCAAATTAAAAGGTACAGGGTTTTATTGCCTTGGAATTTAGCATAATGATGCCTTTCCTGATATTGTACCGTGGAGGCTCTTTTTTGCCATTTGGGGCCGTAAGTCTATATCTTGGGATGAAAAATACCACAAAAATGTTTTAAATGTTAATTCAGTAAAAATATTTAAAGCTTTCATTATAAAAGATATATTTCCTAGTAGTTCGTTCTTAGCCTTTCATAAAGGTTTTATAATTATTTCATTAATTTTCAACTCGAATAAAATGAATATTAATATTTTATTGGTATAATTCAAGGTCATACAATAAATGGAGAAGGGAAATCAGTCACATCACTTACTGCCTGCTCTTCCTCATTCTGCTCATTTTTGAATTTTGAACTGCTAAAAACAGTGCTTTCTTGTGAATGGTCTGGCAACAATTGTAAAACAGTATTACTTCTAATATTTCCATATTTGTGTTTCATAAGCCCCAAGATTCAAATTTTGTTTGAAGAAATAGTGAGGTGAAATCACTTAAGGTAAGTTAACACAATACTCCTATTTGTATAACATAGCTTACAGTGTACTTATAGTGCCTTATATGTAATTTAATCTTATTTCATTCTTACAATTAAGAAGTACCCATTTTGTTCTTTTAAAGAAAGATCAAAACAGTGAAATACAGGGAATATAATGTTTTGCCTACCTAATGTTGACCTAGCAGCAACACATCAGATAGACTAAATACACTTCTATGTTTTTTTTAAAAATTCCATAAGTGAAAATCTATAGTAAAGATAGATCCAAAAATTTTTCTTTGTAATTATATAGCTTTGTAAAAAATTTCACGTACTACAAACATTAATAAGTCAGTATGTAAAATTTTGCTCTTAAATATTCCAAATTGTTAAAGCTATTCATTGTCATTTTACCATTCACTAAGTGGTCAGTCAGTCTGTGCCACAAGAAAGAGTACAACATGAGGTGATGGTTATGTTGATTAGCCTGATCACTACACATTGATCACTCCACAATGTGTACATGTATCAGTATATCACATTGTACCCCATAAAAATACATAATTATTATTTGTCAATTAAAAAATTAAGGGGTATAAGTGTGGTCAAGGCTAAGGGACAGATAAGTGCCACCCCAAGAAGAGACCTGTGCATGATTCAAGGTCACCTAGAGCAGACAACACTAGGCTCAAATGGTGCAGCATTTACTGGCAGCAAGAGTGGATAGAGAGTGTACACAAGCCCTTAGCAATGCATTGGTCCCCCATGGCCAGCAGACTCACTCTGCAGCCAATATAAGTAGTACTGTATTTTTTTAAAAATTCAATGAGGTTATGTACATGCCATCATTCCTTGGAGTAACAGTTTTTTCCCCCTTAAATTTAAAATAAGAAAAATTTGGTTGAGACCAGGCAGGCATGAAAAGTTAGCCTGTAGGGAAAATTTCGTCACCATTGTGAGTGTGAAGTTTGTCCATAAGATAAATCAATGTATGATTTTTTTAAGCTAGATTGTACTTAAAAGTTTCTCTGCATAGATCTGATTCTAAACTTTGAAATTGCCCATATTGCTAACATTATAGTTCTTCAGAGGAAGTATTTTGTAAATGTCAGGATTTAATATAATACTTTCCTGTAAAATAGAATTTGTAGAGAATTTGAAAAGAAAGCCAGAAGTTAATTTACTTTTTTAAAAAACTTCATGTCATCTGAAATGCTCAAGCAGCTGTTTTAGAAATGTGTGTTTTTAAAGAAAATAGTTCATAAAATTACAGTAAGATCATTGTCATGAAATAAAAATCTCTTATATGATCAATTATATATCACATAAATCTATTTTAAAAATTATGTACATCAAATAATTTATTAAAATGGAAAAAAGTAATATTTTATTAAGGAAGATTTTGACACTGAAGAATCTGTCCTTCACTTAGAATCTGAAATTTATAGCCAAACACCAGCAGATGTCACTGTGATAACAGATTTTTTTTTTTTCCTCCTCTAAACAGTTTTTTGTAGATAAGTGCATACCAACTATGGACAAAGATGTGTAATAAATAATAAATGTAAAGTGTATAGCTGAATAGAAATACCAAAATGTAGGAAAGCATGTACAGTATTCCTGGATGGTTAGGCATGCTTATGAGAATTGCATTTTTTCCTAGTTTTCTTCATGTCTTAAATATATAGATTCTTTCATTATGTAATTGATGTGGGAGTTTTATTAGCAATAAAAGTATAGTAAATACTTGGATTCCAAAGCAACTTACTAAAAAAAAAAATACAGTAAAAAAATTTCCTAGTAATTTTTTGGACTTTATATTCAAGTATAGAACAGTACACAAATCACAAAGTTACAGCTTCTATAACCAAAACCAAATCAAGAAACAAAACATTCCCAGCAATGTTTTTACATGGATTTTGCAAAACCCTTGGTCCTTTCCTCCAAATTAAGTTAGAGTTACAATTTTTAAATGCATGTTTACAGACATAAAAATATAGTAAGTGGTAGAAAACTGTAATAGAAATTAAACAGCTAATTGTCAGAGTATTTTTTCCCCTCCTAGCATGGAAGCCAAAGTAGAATGGAAGCCAAAGACCATGATAGAGTAAGCAGGCAGTATACAATTAAAATAAGTGAATCCAAAGTAGGAACTATCTTTGTGAGTTGTGATCAGAGCATCATTCATAATAAAGATAAAACTTTAATTCAGTAGGATTTAGATCATAAAAAAGACAGCAAAATATTTCCAGCTCAGTTTATTTCAATAAGCACTTATGGAGCACCTATGTTCCAAGCACTTTGTACTCCTAGATAGCTACTAGGGTTAAAAAGGTGACTAAAGTTTGATTTCTGCCCTTGTTTATCACACACACTCGGCCAATGCAAACAGTAATTGGTAGACTTCCTTGATGTTGAAGCAGTGGTGGATAAGACAGAAAATTGAAAATCACACTGGGTTGAGAGTCAGAAGGCCTACATTTTAGTCATGCTTCTGTCATTAAATTCGAGAGACTTTAAACATACCACTTAGATGGTTTTCACATCATTTCCAACTTTAATAATTTGTGCTTATCCTGTAGGTAATGGGACTATTAGAGTAAGTGGCATGATGAACGTGTTACAGGAAAGTAACTGTGGACTCAAATGTATGACTGATAGATTAAGGAAATTACTAGCCTGCACATGGATTTTTTTTCAGAATGTAGCTGAAAATAGCAATTCCTAGTCTAGACAGGGCAGGGATAGAGATGAAGATCTTGGTTTGGAATTGAAGATTATGGGCATTTTTAACATCCATATATAGATATGTCTATGGCCTGTTTATATTATGACAATTACTTGCATGGCTTTGGGTTTAGATAATCTGCTCTATTTCCCTTCTATGTATCATCATAATTGTTAGCCCAAGTGACTGAATTTTTCCTTTTGAGAACACCATTACTATAAATTAGGAAATCAAGAAAGTTATTAAAGGGGCTTCTCTTTGTCTTTTAGATAAATATTTTGCTTTTATATAATTAATGAGAAAATACAACGCGGTTTTATTAAGCAGCTATCCCTATTTAAGGATTCCCATTTCCTTTTCCAGAAGACTAAATTGTTCAAGGACAAAGAATGTTGTATGTTCTTTTATATCCCATGCTTGGGACATGTACTGACCATGTATTAAAAAAGGGAAGTTACATATTATAAGGTGGACTATGAGTTTGAGAAAGATTTGAGTTATCCTTGCTATTTACATTACATTTGTGTTTTATAATGATTGCATATGAAAAAATACATAAATACTAGGTAAATATGTTCCTTTATTTTTAATCTACACCATCAGGTTTCTAAATGGTCTGTCATACCTAATTTATAATATTTGCTTTTTCTCTCTGAAAAGCTCTTAAGGTAAGCTATGAACTGCAAAAGTAGAAACTTGAAATCTTACCTCTTTGGAAAAAACACAATTATCTCCAATTAACAAATTTTTTTCTAAAACTTTACTTAGGTCATCTGTTTGGAACTTGCACTAAATCTCTCAATAGAAACTGTGATGTGCCTGGTAATCAGGCGTTTAGCTGGCCCACAGACTATCAGTCTCAAAATATTATAGTTCCAGTAGTATGTAATGCTGTAAGCTAATAATCTGCCACTGTATTTGATGATTTTTTTTTTTTTGAGAAATGTATCCAGAGCCTTAACATGTGGGACCTGGGATGTACCTGTTTGGCTGCAGCTCTGAAAGTAATATTGCCAGGTAGGATCTAAGGAAGCAGAATCTCTTCATTCCCAACCCCTGAGGGAGGCTTCCACTGTTTGCAAACAAATCCTTCTGTAGCCCCAGTCCCAGCCTTCCACCAGTCTGCTTCCCTTTCTGTTGTTGTACTGCCTTAAAACAGTTCATTCTTCATCTCAGTTTCAGAAAAAGTCTCACAGTTTCCCTCTTATGTGTTGCGGAAGAGATTTCGAGCTTTTTAGGTAGGATTTGTTGACAATAAGGAGAAGCAGAGGAGAAGCGAAGCACCACCACCCCTGACACACACACATTTTTAAGTGTACTTAGGTGACACTGATGGTTCTTTAAACCCATCACTGGATAAAGGTATCTCCATTTGCAGATTCAATGAGTTTTCGTAACATTTTGTCCTTGGTTCTCTTAGCAGGGGATATTCCATGAGGTGATTAAGTTGGCTGTGAGGTTGCTGCCTATAGGCTTACACTGGGCTGCAGAAATGACAAGTGAGAGTGGAGAGCAGCCCCCAGGATTTATTTTCATGTCTTCCTTTCTTTCTTGCTCCAACTAGTCCTGCTGTCAAAGACCTGGGTTTCTTTGAAATGAGTTAGGATCCCAGTTGGAGATCCTAGGTCCCAATGGCATCTGCAGTCATGAGAGTGTAGCAAAACACCCTCCTCTATTCTGTATCTGATACATGTATGTGTCTCTTGTGTCACCATTGAGTTTACTATCATAAAATCGCATGTAGGTATTTTAAGGCCACAGAGTAAGACCATCCTTGAGTCCTGAAATAAGTAGACGTTACTAATGTTAATCACCTGAGGAAGTGGTGCAATCTTAGAGAAGACCCAGGTGGGTGTAAGACTGCCTTCCCTCTCTGTTCCCCAACCATTCTTTTCTTTTCCCTCTCCCTCCACAGTGGGTAGAATCACAGATCGTTTCTGCCACATGAAGATAGACCATAAGCTGGGAGCCGTCTTTGTAGGAGTGCCTGGACCAAAGGCACATGAGTTATGCTTTGTAAACCAGATTCTCCAGTTACATTTTATTTTGTGCCTATTTCCGTTTTGTAACCCCCAAATCCCCAGTGAAACTTTGTTTAAATGTTCCAGCATTATTTCAGCTGCATAGAGGGAATTAAGCAAGGCAGTGTCCCTCAGCATCAAGCATGTTGTGTGGTAGTGACAGGAAACGATCTCTTAAGGAGAAGGTGAATGTCATACCTATTGAGGTCTAGGTACTGCTCTCCATGTGGAGATGTGTCTCCATTTCCCACCTAGGAGCATCTAGATTGGATTTTGATAAAGAAAAGGGAAAGTTCCCTTTTTAAATGTTAGAGAAAGCAAAATTCCAGGCTGTAGTAACTAAAAAGTCATAACACTCGTAGTTGCTGTGGCCAACTGACTGGCTGAGCCACGCCTAGACAACCTCAAGTTGCTACCTCGAGTCTTAAAACAAAAAACACAGATTAAATGTGTACAGAAGAAAAATGCATGTTTTAAACATTAGTTATAATCAAACTAATTTTATTTTCTATTTTCACTTTTTCAGAAGATGAAGAGATAAAAATTTGGAGATTATGCAAAATCATTGACATATTATAGACGTTTTTTAACTGCTTCCTAAGCCCAAGAAGCCCTCGCTAAGCTGCACATTTGCCCTTCAGCCACTGCTTCATTTATCTGCTCGTGTTTATAGCAGGATGCCTGGAAGGAGCGCCCGATATCTGCTGCCGTCTCCACCTACCTCACTCTGTTCTCCCTTGAACCCTGTCCAGCCTGACTTTCAGTACCACTCTGAAACCACTCTTTTCAGGGTCACCGGCAACCTCCACCAAACCAAATCCAATGACTGGTCCTGAGTTTTCGTATTATTGTACCTCAGCGGTTGACACGATTGATTACTCCCTCCTTCCAGAAGCACTTTCTTCACTTGGCTTTCTGACTGCCAGCTATTCCTGGCTTGCCTTCTACCTCTCCAGCCTCTTGTTATTGATATGGCTCAAGGTCAGACCTCCAAATATTCTCTTCCCTAAAGGTACTTCCCTATAGCCAGTCCTGGACCTTTATCAACTCCCCAGTTTATATCTCCATCCCTGACTTTTTTCCTCATATATTTGACTACCTGACTGACATCTCCACTTAGACATCTAATAGGCACCTCAAACTTCACTGTCTAAACACAACTCTCGGTGCCCCTTCCTCCGAACCTGCCCTTCCCCATTCTCCCCGTCTCAGCACACAGCACCTCTGCTTGCCCAGTTGCTCGGATCAATACCTCAGCATCATGGTTGATTCTTCCCTTACCCTCCACATCTAATCTATCAGTTAGCCAGGTTGGCTCTACCTTCATAATATATCCCAAATCTAACTGCAATTCGACCAACTCCACTGCTACAATTTTGTCTAAGCCACTGTCATCTTTTACCTAGACTAGTACCTCTTAACCATACCTTTTGCTCTCACTCCCCCCACCCCCACCATCCGTTTTCCACACAGCAGCCATGTATCTTCTAGAAAGCATGAACCAGATCATGTCATTCACCTGCCTAAAACCCTCTAATGACTTCCTCTCCCTCATAATAAAATCTATACTCCTTGTCATGGCCTATGAGGTCCTGTCTATCTTACTTCTCATCTCTACACCGCGCACCTTGCTTAGCTTCCTCTAGCCACGTTGGCTTTCTTGCTGATCTTCAAACATCCCAAAGTTCATTTCCATTTGAGATCCTCTGCCTGTCATGTTCTCCCCCCAGAGCCTATCAGGACTCCCTTTCTCACTTCCTTTAGCTCTCTGTTGAAACGTTACCTCCTCACAGAAGCCTTCCTTGACCACTAAGTCTGAAATAGTGTTGTCCCATTGTTATTTAATGTTTCTCCCACTAGAATTTACGCTCTACGAGGTCAGGTACTTTGTTTATCTTATGCATTCTGTATTCTCAGTGCCTGGCATATAGAACTTATTGATTGAATGGATGGATGGATGAATGGATAGATGTGTTGTGGTCTAGTACTCTTTTCACCTGGGTGTCTTCATACCTGATTTTTTTTTAAGTGTAACATGAAAGAACTGAAGCATTTCTCAATAGCCTCACGCTACATTTGGTAATGCATTTTAAAATGCATGCTCAAACTGTTGTATAACAGTGCTAGGCATAGCTATTGCTGGGCATAGATATTCCATAGAAAGTTTCCCTTTTATTGAAGTAGCATTTCATATAGCACTGTAGCACACTGTTCAAGAGAAAAATAAAACCTCTTTACAGTAGCTATTGGAAACTGATGTTGAATCATGATAGAACTATAGTTTCTATTAAAATTGTTTGGACTCTAGTTAGAAAATTTTCAGTACTTCTCATTTCATTGACAAAACATCCAAGTAATACCCTCTGTTAAGAAAAGATAGGAACATTGTATAATATCATAACTGAGTCAGACAAAACTTTCTAAGAACCATAAGAGATAATACAGCAGAGAGGACAAGAGTGTTCATTATAAATTCAAATTCCAGTTCTGCTACTTATTAGCTGGGTGACCATGGGCAAGTTATTTAACCTCTCTGTGCCTCAGTTTCCTCATCTGTAAAATAAGGATGGTAAAAGGACCAATACTTATAAGTTTTTTTTGAGGATTAAATGAATTATATATGTAATATATTTTAAATAGAGCCTCACATGTAAGTGCTATATTTAATATTTGCTTTATAAAAATATTATCACTATTCTCATCATCACCATTGATTCTAGTTGTCCATTTGGGAATTTACTATGTGTAGTCCATCCATAAAAAGGTTGATAGGTCACGATCATAAGCAGTTTTAAGCTTCTTAAGTGAAGTCTGTAACAGTTCCCCCTGGAGCACTTAGTTGGATTAGACTTCTTTCTATGGTCTTAAAATACATATTAAAGCCAAAGAAATACTAGTTTTGTAAATCCTTAGATGGCACACCCATACAGCTGGTACCACAAATGATGTCACATTTCAGGAAGATCAGCTAATATATTCCATGGAATCAAAGGTATTTCTCAGGATGAAATATGTTTTACTTCTAGTTCCCATGCTGGTCTTTGATTCAGACCCAAATTATAGAAAGGTTTAGCCTTTCAAATAGGTCTCTGCTGAACCCGTTTCAATAGCACTTAATATACCAAAATTATTTATTACCACATTTAGTAATTTTGGTGAAGCTTTCATTTCTCAAAACAAATTTTGCTTACACCCTTTCAAAGGAATGTTATTGGTATGTGAGTAGGTTGTCTGGGGCCAGCCTCTTATCTAGAGACCAGATTCAAAAAGTCTGAGTTCAGCGAAGTGATTTAGACTGCGTGCTTTTGTTTTGTTTTGTTTTGTTTTAATATTCATGTATGGGTCTTGCTAAAACACATTGCTGCCCTCATCTAGGAACAATGCCACACACATCATTTCCTGAAATAATGGAGCTGGAAGGCAATTATCTACTCACAAAACAGGCTGAAACAACAGTTCCTGATATTCTTCTCAAATACTTTAACTTCCCAAGGAATCCGGAAAAAATAATTCCATGAGACAGTGTTGTGAATGAAGGTATGACATTCCAGTTTCCTTCACTGGAATCCAGTGACCAGAGGTAATAAATTATTAACCACTTGGCGTTATTGAGAAGGGTTCTGGTCATGGTGAGTTGTTTCTTTGGTTTATGAACAACGTACTGCCTTATAACCTCTTGTGATGATAGCTCTCTGTTCCTTTTCTCTCCACTTGGGACCACCCAGACATTACGTGCGGTTTTTGAACTATACTTATTTTATGAGATTGCTTTCCTTTTACTCTTAAAGAGAATTTGGGGGTTCTGTTTCACGGTTTCCAGATAAGAAATGTAAACTTTCTGGAAAGAATGAATATCCATTTTAAGAAAACATGTTCTATAGTATTTTCAGGGTTTTTGAACTCCATGGCTCCTAATGTGGATTGGCGAATATTCCTATTAAGCACTGTCTTTGTGATCCTTAACAATGTAAATATCACTAATGTAGCCTTAGGGTATCCGTAGCAAAAAATAACAAGAAGATTGCTAATATTTAGATATTGCTTTCTGGAATTCTCATCTGAAAGGAAACTGGGACAGTAAGCTATTTAATCAGGGGTACATACACAGGTTTTTCTCTTGATATGTTGTGAAAAAACTGGGGATAATAACGGACATTGAGCCCATACAATGCCAACTATAAAGCTATTTGGAAACTTCCACAATGGCCTGTTTAAAATTTTCACTGAATGTTTGAATTTGACTTTATGTTGACATGTCCTCCCCCCCCCCCCGCCCAATAAAAGGTATAACGTATTGTGTGTGTCACAGGGAGGAACAATGACAGAATGAAGAGAAAGTTGAGATACTGCAACATTAGTTAGGGAGGTTGTGTAGGGGTCCCCAACCCCTGGGCTGCAGACAAGTACCAGTCCGTGGCCTGTTAGGAATTGGGCCACATAGCAAAGGTGAACAGCAGGTGATCAAGTGAAGCTTCATCTGTATTTACAGCTGCTCCCCATCGCTTGCATCACTGCCTGAGCTCCACCCTGTCCGTGGAAAAATTGTCCTCCATGAAACTGGTCCCTGGTGCCAAAAAGATTGGGAACTGCTCGTATAGGCTGCCTCCAGAAATTTTTCACTGAAAGACTATTCTCAGTGTGGCTTGTTTGGATAGTCATAAATCCTCTCTCTGTCTGGAAGGTATTGATGCAATGTCTTTTCATTCTCAATCAAAATCAACTTGTTTCATTTTCTCAAATGAAATATGTAACTTTTAGAAGTGTAGTGTGAAATTAGCATTTAAATTGCTTATTTCTGATTGTATCAAAAATTGGCCAATTCCTTGTAAATTATGGAAATAGCTAAATTGAGATTTTTCTTCCTTGAAGATAATCTTTCCATGTAGCCTGGCCCTTACCTGCTGAACAGTGTGCGTGGCCACATGTCCACATTGAAAAAGTCCTTGCGCCTTGACCTTGTCTCCTTTTGACTCCTCCTGGCTCTTTTCAAGCCAAAAGACTCAAATTGAGAAAATGTAGGTGGAAATGGGTCAATTTGTTTCATTAAAAAGGTGATGGACTCTGGGAGGCCGAGGCGGGTGGATCACTCAAGGTCAGGAGTTTGAAACCAGCCTGAGCAAGAGCGAGACCCTATCTCCACTAAAAATAGAAAGAAATTAATTGGACAACTAAAAATATATAGAAAAAATGAGCCGGGCATGGTGGCGCATGCCTATAGTCCCAGCTACTTGGGAGGCTGAGGCAGAAGGATCGCTTGAGCCCAGGAGTTTGAGGTTGCTGTGAGCTAGGCTGAGGCCACGACACTCTAGCCAGGGCAACAGAGTGAGACTCTGTCTCAAAAAAAAAAAAGGTGATGGGTTAAATTAAGAACTTCTGAAGAGTGAGTGACAAAAGCTAAAAGCAAACGTGGGGCATGTGCCGCCATGCACTAATGGGTAGAAAGTGGGACTTGCGCAGTCTGGGCTCTGATGAAAGTGGTCTGAGTGGAAAAGGGCCAGGCACAGGTCTTGGCCCTTCGTTCATTCTGTGGAATGTGCTGGGGCCAGGTTTCAGTGGTCTAGGCCTAGTTTAAGAACTTGAGAATGAACTCCTTGGAGTCTTAAATCAGTTGTCTTTGTTGTTTGGCTTTAGTTTATATCAGTGGAATCACTTTTGGCTTCTTATCTTGGCTCATTCCCAGGATTGGCTTAACACAGTAGTTAGCCAGCTCTTTAAATTTCAGTAACCTCACTAGTCTTTATAACTGCTTCAGACGGAAATCACCAGCCACGAATAATCAACTCGTCAAGGAAGTCCTAATGGTCTGCTGTATATATTTAAGGGTGGTTGCTATTAATGTTTTTTAGTATAGACATTATTTCTTGGTAATATAGAAGTTTGGTAAGATACAGGATAGCTTTTTAAGCAAATACCGAGAATCTGTTAGCCTTCAACAACCAGGTACATCATCGGCTTACACAGGTAGGAAAGTTAAATTAGAGTTTGTTTGAATTTTTAATTCATTGTTACCTATACTGGGTAAATTGTAGATTATAAATCTGTATTTACCGTGTACCCTTTTGTAAGCATTTTAAAATATACAATGAAATTTTCCTAAAGCAAGATCTGTCTTGACTGCATCCAGGGGGCTGTGTTGTTAAGTCAGTCAACATTTGTCTAGGTCTTACCATGGACTTGGCTAAGTGCAGGGGATATAAATGAAGTATAATCTGGGATTACTGCCCTGTAAAAAACTTTAGTTGAGAAAGGTAAGGCTAACTTAAATGAAATAGTTGGAAAACAATTTACAGCTACATTTTAGAACTCTTGGATTTTACAGGAGGAAATCACTATCGGCTAAAATAGGTCAATCCATCTTCCAAAGAGATTTCATGGAAGAGGCAGGATATAAAAGATGAGTGGAATGTAATTGGGCAGAAAAGTGACAGAAACATTTATGGAGCCTCTTTTGAATGCTGGACTCCTTGATAGTAGCTTTATATATATAATCTCATTAATCCTGCTGAGTAGACATTTATATCCCTGTTTATATGTGAGACTATGGAGGATTGGAGAGGTTAAGTAGCTTGCTCAAGTTTATACAGCTAGTGAGTTGCTCTTAAGTAACGGTTCAGATGATTGGCTCTGAATTCCAGGCAGTTTTGGACTTGAATCCTTGACTGGCTGTGTTTCATGTCTGTGTGTTTCAATTTTTTCATCTGTAAAATGAGGAACATAATAATGCTATTACCTCACAGGTATAGTGTGATGAATAAACTATTTAATGAGTTAAAGAGCTCAGCACAGTTTCTGACATACTGTAACCGCTCAATAAATGTTTAACGACATATAGAGAAACAGATAAAAAGCATCTGAATGAGAATCACAGCTACATCTTGCCTGACTCCAAAGTCTGCACTCTTTGTATTTTGTCACCCTGCAGAGGGAGCAGGTAGAAAATTCAAGAGAGAAGAATAAGAACAAGCATTTTGTCTGCTAAAGAAAGGTGAAGTTGGCTGGGTGCGGTGGCTCACACCTGTAATCCTAGCACTCTGGGAGGCCACGGCGGGAGCATCACTCAAGGTCAGGAGTTCGAAACCAGCCTGAGCAAGAGCAAGACCCCTGTGTCTTCTAAAAATAGAAAGAAATTAATTGGCCAACTAAAAATATATAGAAAAAATTAGCCAGGCATGGTGGCACATGCCTGTAGTCCCAGCTACTCAGGAGGCGGAGGCAGGAGGATTTCTTGAACCCAGGAGTTTGAGGTTGCTGTGAGCTAGGCTGATGCCACAGCCCTCTAGCCCCAGGGCAACAGAGTGAGACTCTCTGTCTCAAAAAAAAAAAAAAAAAAGTGAAGTCTCCTCCATGCCTGAAGTAGGCTTGAGTTGGCAAAGTAATGAAAAGGCGATTGGATGAAGCAGATGAAAGCTAATTATGTAGGACCTTGAAGCAAGGACTTCAGACCAGATGCCACAGAGACCAGGAAAGGCAGCTAGTGCACAGACGGAGAGTGGCGTGATGAAAGTGTTGCTCTGGGTGGTACATGGCGTGAGGCTGGGGTGCTGGAAGTTTACTTGGGAAGCTGCCAAGTAAAGTGTTAGGTAATGTGGTCCTGTGCTGGGGGGAGGGAACAGAAAGTCAAGAGAAAGGACATAGGGAGGATGCTGGCACTGGCCATACCACCACACACAGCTGCTGGTCCCCAGATGCTGCCCCTGCTAAGAGACCCTGCCCCATTACTAAAGCCGCACCACCGTAGTTTCTCTGCGACAGACTGTAAACACTCTAGAGCTGAAATCAACTTTAACTAGAAATGACTCCGCCTTGATTAAAAGAAAAGGTATTCTTAATAAGTCACAAAATAAAATGAATGAGAAAAATATAGTATAAGTCATAAAATAAAATGGATGAGAAAAATATAGCATACCACAGAGTCTCTTAAGGTATAAGTTTCCAGCCTCAGCAAGTCTCACATACTGTTTTGGTGCATGCGTATAATTTACTAAAGATATTGCAAATTGGCTACACGTGTCAAAAGGCTTGACATTTCTGATTTTATATTCCATTTCCCCCATCCTGACTTTTTACATCTTTACCCAACGATATCTTTCTAATTTGAATGCAAAAATGCCCAGTTTTTTTTTTCTTAGCAATATAGACTAGAGTGCGCTACCTGCTGGGTCATATAATTATCTACAAAGCTTAATATCTGAACATAAAAAGCCAAGTGAATCTATTAGCTGAACATGAGACACCAACTGGCATCTATTAGCTAAATTGTTTCTGAGCAAATCCTTTGGGTATTAAACTAGAAGCTGTCACCTGTAGGTCTTGCTAACTTATCAGAAGAGCCTGAGTCTGACAAATTGTCAATTATTATTGCATGTTCGGCCAGTAGCTAAGGTTGAAGCATTCAAGAATTGCACTAATAATAGTAATAATTTTATCATTAGTTACAAAAGAGTATTTCATGATGATTAAGATATGGAATTGGAATCTGACAGTCAGGAGAGCCAGTCCTGACCTTAGTCTGCACTCGCTGTATAAACTCGGCACATTCATTACCGTCTCTAAGCTTCAGTTTCCTCATTTGGTCACCAGAAGGACTAGATGGGATAATATTTGTGAAGCATTTAGAACAGTATCTGGCACTTTACATATGTTTGACGAGTGTTAGTATTTAATCATTGTATTATACACTACAGTTTACAAAAAAAAACTTGCTCACATATTTATTTTCTTTGAACCTATCAGTCCCGTGAAGTGGTGGGGAAAGTGGTGTTATTTTTATCTGAAGGTAAGAACTGAAGTTCATAGAAAGGTTTAGTAACTTAACTCAAGTTAATTAGCAACAAATCTAAGACTCAAAATCTGGTGCTCCTTCCTCTGAATTTCTAAACTGCACATATCAAAAACAAGATGGTGACAAGGACCCCGGGCTTTTATAAACTTAGGAGAAAAGGTTTCTGATAGCAGTAGCTTTCCAGTGCCAGTCCATGGACCATGATCCAACATGACAGTTTTTCTGTCTGTGTCACTCAGATACTTGGGCTGGATGGTAAAATGAGAAAATGAGGGGCAAGGTAGTAAGTTTTAGATAGAGTTAAATTTATCTACCTTAAAGAACTGCCCTTTACTCTCAGGTTATAGCTTTCCTACTTTTTGGTGTTAAAATAATCTTATGAAATGATGACAGAACATGGTAGCTATTTTTTTCTTAATGTCTCTACTTGGTGTAATAGAACTTTGGCACAACCTCTTTGGATCACAGATTTTGTGTTAGAAATTTTTCCAGTCCAAAATTTGAGAATCACTGCTCTAGAGTGATTTCATTATTTTACATATTAATAGTTTAATTATACAGTGTTATTCAATTTATATGCATTAAGCCATAAAATCATTTGAATTTTTATCCAATTTTTAATTCTCTCTCTTTCATGTAGATCACTGGTTCTTATCTTTTTTTTTTTTTTGGCAGCAGTCACAGACCGTTCTGGCAATCTGATGGAAACTGTAGATTCCTCTACCCACCTCCAGCCCTCCAAAACACATCCTAGTTACAAACTGGCAGTTCACAAATTTGGTGGTACTGAAGCCCGGGGACCTGTAGGTGGCTCTAGTTGGTTTGTTTTGTAACCTGTTTCGTTTGATTTTTTTTTTCATCTTGCTTATTTTGCCTATTATGTTTTAGAGCTAATACAGATGAGATTGGTGTTACAAGAGATGAAGTAGAAGGCTCAGTGTCAGGACCCAATGTTTCTTTAGAGGTCGCTGTACCTTGTGTGGTTTTTCAGGCAGAACTGGCATATGATAGAAGATTGGAAAATAGTATTAGAGGAAAGTTATTAAGAAGGAAGTTGGGAGCAAGGACTCCTACATACTGCTAGTGAGAGTTTAAATTGATGTAACTTGTTTAGAGAGCACTCTGGAAATATCTATCAACATTTGAAATGCACATACATGCGTTTGTATGTTAAGATGTGTGCAAAGATCATGGTTGGAGCTTTTCATATGAGCAAAATACTAGAAACAACATAAATATCCATCAATATAGAACTGGCTAAATCAATTGTGGTACATTCAAACTGGAATATTCTTCAGCCATGAAAAAGGTTGAGGCGATAATATGAAATGATCTCCAAGATATGTTGTTATGTGAAAAAGCAAGATACAATGTAAAAGGAGGAAATACATATGTGGGTTTGGATATCTCTGGAGTGTACACTGGCAGCTGATACCGATGACTGCCCCAGGTAGGGGCTAGAGAACCAAGGGTTTACAGGTCTGCGATGGGAGCGATACTTACTTTTCCTTTTTCTATTTATTGTAGTGCCTAAATATTTTTAATCAGGTCCTTATATTATTCAATTAAAAAATAACTAGTATGTTCTCACTCATATGTGAGAGCTAAATATTAAAAATAATTGATCTCATGGAGACAGAGAGTAGAATAATAGTTACCGGAGACTGGAAAGGGTAGTGGGGGGTGGGGATGAATGGAGATAAAGTGAGGATGGTTAATGGATGCAAAAATATAATTAGATAGATAGAATGAGCAATATCTTAAAAAAACAGCTAGTTAAAAAAAGTTACTGTGCAATATGAGAAAAAGGTTAGAGGATATTGCTATTAAATTGTCTAACTGAAAGGGGATGAAGCAAAATGAACAGAATTTTTTTCCTTTCTTTGTTTCTTTCTGTCTATCCTTCTTTCTTTCCTTTCCTTTCCGTTTTCTTTTCTTTTCCCCCTCATTCTATAATGTTGAAAACAAGGGGGCACCTGATGGAGTTAAGAACTGGTAAATGAATAAGTCAAAGGAAATAACTTTTCATACTTGCATGTATCTAGTCTAAGGAATTTACCACCACAGGCAGTCATAGAGTCAAATACGGATTTTTTTTTTTTTTTTTGGAGGTCTGGTCACTATGACCAGTCAAAACATTTGTAGTTATGCAAGAAATGATAAGGATAATCATATCTGATGGTGCAGAATGGAAGCTGATTATTACAAAGGAAGGAATTTCTCCTCAGCTTCCCTTCTTTTTTGGCTTCTCCCAGTGCCTCAGAATAACATTACACAATTAGCTAGGTCTGCTTTGAAGAGTTGACAGTACTTCCTCTGAGTCATTAGGTATTATCCACGTCCAAGGGGAGGATTCCAGACCTGCCAGAGCAGCAAAGCCCATAATTCTTTTTTTGCAGCCAGAGCAATGGCCCCTTCAGTTCCAAGTTCAGCGTTTTGGCAGGACAGCCCTCCTGCTGCCGTGCGGCTCCTGCCGTTCCGTGTTCAAAGGGAAGTCATGGATTTCAGTTCTTCTCCTGGTGAGCTGGCACTGTCATATAAACAACAAACCCTAGATTGTTGAGGGACTGAACAGATATTCAGGAAATAATTCATGCTTTTTTCTCCTTCTCTTTCCTTCTTTGGCTCTAACTAGTAATGAATCCGTCCACCAGGGGGTAGACAGAAGACATAAAAGAAACCAGCATTTACCAATCTCATTTAGGCCCCAGTAACGGATTTTACATTGTTATAGGTCTTGTTTGTTCACATGACCCAAGAAATCTGCACCCGTGTACTTCTGTTTTATGTTTTAAGATCAAGAGTAGGATGTGTCAAATTGACTTGGATTGGAGCGAGTTAATGGAGTGTAGAATAGCATGCTATGACAACATGAGCAAGATAAGCTGCACTAACTGAAATCCACTGCCCAGTGGCTCCATCCTATTCCTCCCATGTGGCTAGGTCAAGGGCAACACTTTTTTTTCTTTGAGTCAGGGTCTCATTCTGTCGCCCAGGCTGGAGTGCAGTGGCTTCATCATAGCTCGGTGCAGCCTCAAACTCCTGGGCTCAAGCAATCCTGCCTCAGCCTCCTGAGTAGCTGGGACTACAGGTGCATGCCACCAAGCCTGGCTGAGGGCAACACTTTTTAAGTGTCCAATCACATGAATAGGAAGAGGACCTTCTTTTTTTAAAGGACCTTTCCCATATAATGGAAGCCAGTAGCAGACAGACAGGGCATGTTTATGTGCATGTATATGTGTGCAGAGTGAATGCCCTTCCCTTTTCCAGTGTTTTGCTTTGTAGCCCCTTTTTTGTCAGCCACCAGCTGGGTGACACTGAGACAACACAGTTAGTGATCATCTGGTGGCTACACACAAGGGCATAGCACCCTGCATACCCCACAAACAAGATTCAAAAGAGTCAAGCACCCTAACATCCCAAGTGCCAGGATAATATTTGTTTGCGTCATTTTTGTTTAGCTAAATGACATGTTTAAAAGTTCCAACTAAATTTTTAAAAATACCTCATTATATTTAATTATAATTTTTAATATTTCCTCTTTTTTGCTATTCAAACCCACTAGCACCACGTACAATCTTAACTTTCAAGCTTTTTTAGGGGACCCATTTCTCTTCCAGCATAGTCCATTAGAACTGCAGTGGTGTAAATGTCCCACGTTTGTGGGCTTTCCAGTATGATAGCTACTAGCCACATGTGACTATTGAACACTTGGAATGTTGCTAGAGTGACTGAGGAAATGAATGTTCAATGTGATTTGATTTTAATTGTAAACAACAATGCCATCGAACTTTAGTGTTCCTTACATCCTCAGCCTTGTTTGACTTTGGCAAAACATTCAGAGCAAACATTCAGAAATGATATAACCATTTTCTTCCTTCCTAGACAGAGCATTGGCTCTCTTTATTGTCATTAAGATCTTTACAAGCAATCATAAGATATCATTTTGCTGTTTTCACACTAGTTTAGGAAAAGTGACACAGGCTTGTCACTATGCAAAGACTACAGTTGTTACTCAGATCTGTCATGGGGCCTGTGTCACCCACTGTTCATACCTAATACCCCAATGGCAACCTCAATCTGCAACAGTAGTGAGAGTTTTTTTCTCTAAATAGTATAACCCATAATTTTTATACAATAATAAAAATGTTAAAATCTAATTTTTGCACAGCCAAGAATAACATGGGGTACTAGGAAATTCCATCAGTAAGCCAAGCAACTTCTTGGCAACAGGGATTATGTCTTTTATCTATTTCCTTAGTTCTAGCATAAATTTTAATAAGTGCTTCTCAAATGAGGGAATTAGTATGTGAATGGATGAATAAATGCGGCTCAGAAGTAATGCTAGTAACAACATTGAAGAAGTCCCTCATTACAGCTCCTAGCACCCTCATAGGTATCTTTATTAGCAGGTATGTTATGGAAACACACAATATAAGAAATAATGTTTTAGGCTTATGGAATAACTAAAATAAAAACACTGAAAACTCACCCGTGACTAGTTTGAGTACTCTGCAGAATACATGGTATCCTGGGTTTATAAAGTATCTGGGGTCGGGAAAAAAAAAATTCTATTTTCCGCAAAATTTTTTCTTCTATGTGCATTTATTTATGACAGTGAATGTCATCATCTCTTCCTGGCCATGCTTTTCACCTTGCCCTACATTTCCCTTACACCAACAGACATGTGGCAGAGACAGCTGCCTCCCTTCCCTGGCTCCTGCCTAGTTTTACCATGATTATGGTCAGGTGTATTAAATTACAAACCAAGAGCCTCACTTTCTGCTTTAAAAGGCTTTGACAGGATAACCTCAACTTTGCCTAGTCCCTCTCTGCTTTCCTCATCGTTCTTTTCAAAATGATCCATCAGTTTCTTTACCTGATCAACTTACTCCTGCCCAACTCTGTTTTTTCCCAAGTTTCACCTAATGACTTGAATGCCCTGTCATCTCAGGTGCTCTAGCCTCACTTCCTTCTTAATGTCAGAAACATATTTGAAATCACAATTCATGTATAGAAGTTTTTTCGAACAAGAAAACCAATGTGTCATAGAAGAAAGAACTCAGAGCTCTAAGTGTGACAGATATAAAAATCTACTTGTGCCATAGATCATACATGTGATCATACACAAAATCTACTCGTGTATGATCTTGGACAGGTTATTCAACATCCCTGGGGCACAGTTACTGCCTCTGTGCAATGGGGAGAGAGGAGTGTGGGTGAATTCAAATGATTCCTCCATACTCTATCAATCCCTGGTTGTATGAAGATCACTGAGATTGCTGAAGTCCCTGGGTGTCTACTGAGAACAAACTTATTCCTTCTTAGAGGAATATAACATTCTCCTAGGCCTTAAATTTACTTCGCAGTTTTTCAGGTACGTTGTCCAGAACTCAGGCAATGATGGTCATGCATATGAGGAGTTTGAGACAATGTGATTGATACTAAGACAAACAATAGACGAGAGAAATGGATTCCCAGAGGATCCTGATAATGGCATTATCTTACACAGATTTTCCAGTAACAATGATTAATATCTTTAATAAAACAAAAGACAAGATTGGAAATTTAAGCAGAAACTGTGTAACGAACAAAATGGAAATTCTACACCTAAAAATTATAGTAACAATAAAGAACACAATGACAGGCTTCAATTCTTCACAGGCTGTTGACCGAGGGCCTTACTGCCTCCGTTCCTTACCATGTGGCCCTCTCCGCAGGGCAGTTCACAACTAGACAGCGGGCTTCCTCAGCGTGAGCCAGTGAGAGTGCGCACCTAAGACTGAAGCCACAGTCTTTTTGTAACCTAATCTTGGAGGTGACATTCCATCACCCCTCCTGTATTCTACACTTAGAAGTAAGTCACTCAATCTGGGCCACACTAAATAGGGGAGTATTACACAAGGGCATGAGTAACAGGATAGTAGAATCTTTGAGGATCCCTACCATAATAATCTTATACAAATGCTTCCAGAGATTAATAAAAGAAGAAACACAATCCAACTTGTATTATGGGACAAGCGTAAGGTTGGCACCAGATTCTGACAATGATATTACTAGAAACAAAAATCACAGGCAATGAACATAGAAGCAAAAACTGAACAAAGTATTAACAAACTGAATGTAGTAATATATAAAGAGAATAATAGATCACAAGTAAATTTGGTTTGTCTTAGGGATTCAAGATTGGTTTAACATTTGAAAATCAAATAAAACGTCAGAAAGTCCAATAGAAAACATGGGCAACACAAATTTGAACAGGAAACTCAGAGAGTATCCAAATGGCCAATAAACATATGCAAATGTGCTTGATCTTATTAATCACGAGGAAATCAGGTTAAAACCACAATGCAATACTATTACACACACATGTGCCAGAATTGCTATAATTAAAAAGACTGACAATGTCAAGCATTGTTCAAGATGCAAAACAATGGAAACACATAGCTCAGGTAGGAGTATAAACTGGCACTCATTTTGGAAAAAACTTGGCATTATCTACTAAAGCTGAACATAGGTCTACACAAAGACCTAGCAAGTCCATTCCCAACAGAAATGCGTGCCCATGTACACCATAAGATACATACAAGACTATTTATAAGAGCATAATTTGTAAGAGTTCCAAATTGGAAATAACCCAAATATCCATCAGCAGTAGCATAGATAAATGTGGTCTGTTCATGTGGTCTGGAAACACTGTACAGCATCCCAAAATGAACTAACTCAGCTACCCACAATAATACAGATGATTTTCACAAACAGAACATTAAGTGAAAGAAGTTAAATATAAAATACACTATATGGTTTCATTTATTTAATGTTCAAAACAGTAAAAGTAATATCTGGTGGTGATAGAAATCAAAATAGTGGTTACCTCTGGGCGATGGAAGAATGCAGTGACTGGAAAAGGTCTCAGGGTGGGGCTTCTGGGTGCTGGTAATTTTCTAATTCTTGACCTGGGTGATGGTTATACAGGTCTATTCTCTCTGGATAATTCATGGAAGTGTACTTTTTTAAAAAAATTAAAAAAACTATGATTATGCTTATTCGCACTAGTATTTCACATTTACTGAGTTCTGTGCTAAATGCTAGAATTGGAAAGATGAATCAGAGACAGTGCTTGGCTTCCAGGAATTCAGAGTCTAATTGTGGACCATGACTTATAGACAAATTTCTGTGACATATTACTAAGTGTCATCCAGTATTAAGACATAGAGTAAGGTTAGGACCAGTCCTGCCTCATTAGATCAGGATTGGTTTCTCTTAATGAGTTTACATGTGAACTGGGTCTTAAAGTATGATTGGCCTTTGTAGAAGTTGTCAGAATCAAAAGGGAATCACTTGTTTTAAAAACCTTGACAAATGAGGCTGAGGAAGACCTAAAGGGGGGTTCTCATGCATGAATGCCTGATACCGAGAACGATCACAAAAGACTCTGCAAAAACCACAGCTTTACACAAAGGCCACTGCAAACTTACACACAGAAAAAATACTTGTGTGAGGACATCTGCCCAGCAACTGCCCGTCCAGCCTCAGACTGGCGTCACCCTTGGTGTTGATCCTTGTAGATAATTATCTCAAAACAATTACGTAATCCTCCTCATTTTTTTCTTTAAAAACCTTTGTCTTCCTTTACCTCCCCAATGTGCACGTAGTTTACTATGGCATGCATATTTCCCACTACAATGCCCTATTCTCGAATAAACATCATTTTCTTTTAGTCTTCCTCTCTATTTGTTCTTTAGGTTGACACCTTTCAACAAATGGGAGAGAGAAAGAGGAATGTTCTAGGTAGAAAGTGCACAAAACATGAACGAAGTTTAAAAGTGCAGGTGTGTCTACTCAGCCACTAAAAAGATAATGAGCAACCCCAATACTTCATAAATTTTGCATTAGTGCTGGACTGCCTGGAGGATGGTCTGCCACCAGTAGGCAGGAGTGAAAATAGAACTGGGAGCAGTTATTTTTAAATCCTAAACTCCATACCTGGTGCTATGGTCTGAATGTCTGTGTACCCTGTTTCTTAATATGCAGATGGGTTTCTTTTCATCTGTTGGTCACTTAAATTTCCTGAAGAGAAGGACATCATCAGCGTGTGATCAAAGCCATGTTTACTGGCTATCATCCAACATAAGCTTAAATGGACTAAGATGCCTGGATCTTAACTTCTTTAGAATGGATTTGTTTTAGATGTTTTGTAGTAGCCAAGCACTAATAGAAGTAAATATTTAAATTTAAAAATTGTGAATATTTTAAGGGGAAAAAAGTGAGTGCTTGTGTGTCCCCATTTACACTGTGCTCTCCAGAATCTGATCACGCTTTTGGAAGCACAGCGAGAAGCCCATCTAGCCAGTGGTTTTATGGGTTTCTGTCTGCTCACACAGCCACACCGGCATTACCATTCCCACTTGCAAGCTGGGACATGTGCTAGATAATTGTGCAAGTGAGCATGTAGTTCCTTCACTAACTGACATTGAGAGGAGGCACTGAGGCCCATTCTGTGCGTGTGTCTGCTGTCGCATTTAACACAGCACCATGTAGTCATCTCTCTCTGACTAGCTGAGGCCTGTGGTGAGGACCATCATTCGTGTTGTCCCCTTTGCTGAACACTGTGGCTAGTGCCCCTCCCCACAGGTGTTTAACAAGTATTTGTTGAAACCAACTTAAATAAAAGCACAGGTGGTAAGTGGCCCTCAGAGTGCATCGATGGCAGCAGTAAAGCTTATCTTTAGCTCCCTTAGGATGTGTACTGGCAAGGGTGGGGCAAAGGTGTACTTCATCCAAATGAAGGCACTTTAGAGTGTGAAACAGGGCATCACGAACACATATGTCAGGGCAGAGCCAGGGTTTTCTGGAGGAAACAGAGATGTGGTTACCCTCTTATGACTCTGTCACCATGGGATTATTACAAAATGTCCATAAGGCCCCCTAGGAAGGCCCATCTCTCCTGTGATCCCAATCCAGGGTGATCTTAGGGAGCACTCTTGGGCATTCTAGATCTTTAGAAGGAAAGGTGGCCCTGGGACTAGAGTCGGCATCCTCCCCCAGCATTTTCCAAGAATCCTAATAGTGACACGCTGTGTTTTTCAGTAGTTGAGCTCTCATGTTGTGTGGGTCCTCTGGGTTCCGGCTAAATCTCCGAAGCCTGTGTTAGTCCGCCTGGTGTGAGCATCACAGGGACGCGTGCAGTGCTGAGAGATAGGGTCGCTGCTGCTTGGTTCCCAAGGCCATTGTTTAGTCAACAGCCCCATGCTGTGTTTGCAGGGAACACACGTGTGGCACAACATGCTCTCACTCTGCCCTGTGCTTCTGCTTCAGAGGCAGAACCTTCCCCAGAGCGAGGTTTCCATCCTGCTCTGTTGACACTAGGGGAGAGCTGCCATTTTATGTCCCTGCAAACACTGCTGAGGCCACAGTCAGGGTGGTTTCCCTGATGGCATGGCGATAAGATTAGGAGACAATAAATGTCTTGGTAGACTGAAGACTTCCTAAAATATGGAGTCCGACAAAAAGAGAGATGAGTGGCAAAGATATAAATTTGCAATGGAAAAAAACAGTACCCCCAGCACCAAAAAATACTTTCCATGCTATGTAAGCAATACATAAACATTACGGCTGATTCACATTTGATAAACTATTAACTTCCCCGTGTCTTCGATAGGAAGGCTGCAAAGTGAGATAAAGTAGGATTGCGCTATGGAGGACAAACATCTCGGCATCCAATAAACTTCAAAATGCCTCTTTTTCTTTTTTTTTTGTTTTCAAGACTGTCCGCTATTTCCTCCATGACTCTTGTTTATGAACGTGTTGACTCATCCATAGCCCAGCGCCATGTTTCCACACCAGAGAGATGGACTTGCACCTCTGCCAAGTGGAATTGGCGCGAGAGATAACGGCCAGCGACAACAATGGTCTTCCTCAGTCCCTCGGCCAAAAAAACCTTTGGCACAGTGGGCCTGGGCATAACTTATCATCTGTGCCCTGGAAGGCTCTGAAGTTCTGGAAGCATGGAGTGGTTGTTTGCCAGACAGAGATAACAGGCAGGATGCCGCGGAGGCCAGACGTGCTCCGGAACTCAGGGCCCCACCTGGCAGACACAGAAAAGGAAAAAGGGATGAAGCAGCCAATTAGCACATGGTTTCCTGGTTGCCCTGTCCGCACTGTCAACACAGTCCCATGTTCTTAAGTGAGCCAGAGGATTTCATTTATTCCTGGCTCATGTAAAGAATACTTAACTTTAAAAAAAATTAATGCAAGCAGCTCATCTTGAAGGGAGAATTTATTCATTTTCCATTGCTCTTGGGAAAAACCACATGATTATGTGACGAGGTGAGGATTTGGTTGTCATATAAATCCTCCTCTCAATGGTTGACACATCCTTGACTTTTGAAGGACGAGTTTGATAACCTAGAGAAGCAGCGGAGGGATTAGACCTGCTTGTTCTGAGCAGCCTAAAAGAGCATCTGAAACTAGTGTTAACTAGTCCACTCACTAAACCTGCCTTTAGATGTAGAGATGATATACACCGTTTTGCAGGTGTTTTTTTTTTTTTTTTTACTAGAATCACCAGATGAACAAGTAGGCATTGGCTTTAATAGATTCTGTTGTAAACTCATGATGAAAATGTCCTTCATGGTCTCATAGAAATTTTTAAAATAATAACTAAAACAGTGAAAAAGGAATGACTGCTTTAGTAACAAGTTAATACTGTACTATAAATCACTTAAATGCTAAAGTGCTGTATAAGTCCTGTACAATAATGTCAGTGCTGTTAACCATTATTAATTCAAGGACAGTGGACAGTAAGGAATCTGAGTTCCGCTTCATTATTACTCAAAGTCACAGAGCTTGTTCTTCAACAATGACTCGAAGCAAGTGTCATAGCCTGCTGGGGTATTGGAATTTTGATACATAGTATTTACATAGTGACTTACACAAATGCTTCCACGTCCATGCTATGTAACTTGATTACAGTGTGTATAAATGTGATACAGCTGGCCAGTTCCTCATCTGAAAATTCAACCAAGGGTCAAAAATACTCAGAGAAAAAAACCAAACACTATAATGATAAAAATAATGCAATATAATGATAAAAATAATACAAATAAAAATCAATACATTATAACAACTACTTGCGTAGCATTTACATTGTATTAAGGTATTAATATTATAAGTAATCTAGAGATGATTTGAATTACATGGCAGGACATGCACAGGTTATATGCAAACACTATTTGCATATGAAAATTTATATGTGAATCAGCATTTCCAGAAGTATTTATGAGGCATGTATCATGGTATTGTGCTAAGTCATCTAAAGGCAGAATGTTCTTAACCCTCAGATTTTACAGCACTTCTTCTTCTTAACATATGGGTAGGTTTGTTTTTATATGTTGGTCACTTAAATCCCCTGAAGAGAGGGACCTCGTGAAAGTGTCTTACCACAATCAAAGCCACGTTTACTGGCTATCATACAACATATTTGCAGCAAGTTTGTGGCAAGTGAAGGTGAGGCTTAGCTAGGTTGCTTAGGCTCAGGTAAGGATCACATGCTTCGGTTGTAGCATTTTTGTCATTAGTCTCTCAGTCTAATCAGGATTGTGATCAGCCATAACTCAGTAGTGGCCAGTTTCTTGCACTGGGTAGTTCACTGATTTATATCAATAACCCAAGGAAACTGCAAGATCAGAAAGACATAAAATTCACTTACTTGTTATGAGGTAACTTTCATTCATTCACAGAGCCCTAAAAATATAATCATGAATTTTATAGATACTGCCTCCTTTGGGCCAGCCATCTGGAGGACACGTGGGAAATGACATAGTCATCTAGAATCCCCAGGGTGGCAGGTGGCTGCTGGCAAGGGGACCCACTGTCCATCCCTGCTGCATGAACCTGCTGCCCTGGGAGGGTTCAGTGTGCCTGTGCCCCCCTGCCACCATGGAGGGCCCTCTCTGGGTCTTTAGAACCTTTGACAGTGTTCCCTTTCTGTTCCCTATTTTCACGTCCATTAAGCTGATACCGTATCACCCTGATGACAGTGTCTTGTTCTCAGTCATTTTCTCCACATAGTGAAACAGCCCAGTGAGAGAAGAAAGCCTGCTTGCTCCCGAGAAGGCCTGCCATTTATGTATACATATGGGGAAAAAGCTGGTTTGTCAGTATATAATGTACGAAAATGTGGTTTATAAAATTTTTCCCCAAAATTCAGTTGATGTAGAAATTTAAGTATTTTTTTTAATTTTCAGAATGTTTATTATAGAATGAAATAGGCCTACCTCAGCCACTTTACTCTCGATTTGGATATTTTATTATGAGTACAGTTATGCTTCGAGACAGTCATATTTTGGGAAGAGAAAATTGTTTAAGGAAAAAGTGATTACATTCAACACATTTAAGGCAAATCATCTGAAAGTTAAAAAGCAAAGATAATCTTAATTACTACTATATTATACTGTTTTTTTCTTAACTAGAAGGTGTGCTTTATTTTTTTTTCATGTTACCTTTTCTGAAATGGGATGGTATCTTACAATGAATATCTATGCAGATGGTCCCTGACTTAACATGGTTTGCTTTAACAAGTTTTCAACTTTACAATGGCATGAAAGCGATATGCATTCAATAGAAACTAGGGATTTTGAATTTTGATCTTTTCTTGGACTAGCGACATGTAGCCCAATATACTCTCTCCCTGCTGGGCAGCTCCCAGCCAGCCATGCAATCACAAGGGTTAACTGCCAGCGCTCTACAGTGCATTGTGCTGCCAGCTGACTTACCCAGCCGTAGGCTAACATAAATACTCTGAGCGTGTTTAAAGTGGGTTGGGCTAAGCTATGATATTCAGTGGGTTAGGTGCACTAAATACATTTTTCACTTCACAATATTTTCAACTTCTTATGGGTTTATCAGGATATAACCCCATAGTAAGTGGGGAGCATCTGTGTTTAATGTGATAGTGTTACTTTCCCTTCCCAGTACCCCAAAAAGTCTTTAATTAACTCATCACCTTAAAAATCAGTGACATCATAGATTTAAAGAAGTACAGAGGACAAGAATTAAGCAGAAATATAATTTCTTAGATTTCCTTAGTGCCCATAATTTCACATATTTAAGTTTAAAGATTTCTTTTCTCTTTGATTAAGTGGCTGTGTCACATACACTTAATGTTACCTACGAGGGTAGTCATCCTATTCTACATTTCTTGGATTAAATTTAAGCAAAATCACTACCCATGAAATGATTTAGAATTTCTTAATTACTGTCAGTTAATAAGTCAGAATGGCAGAAGTTAAAATAAAATATAAAATTCAATAATGTTTCTGTTTGGAGCTAGGCTTCTGAAAATCCCTGGCAACTATCATATAATACACACGTACGTGCATGCTCCAAGCAATGTATAAATGTTCCATCCCCACCCCATGGGTGTCCTGCAAAACAATTCTGACACTACGTCAAGTTAGTGTCACCTTAAGGCTTAGGCTTCCATGAGACTTTCCTCACTTCAGACACTGGCCACAAGTCTTGGGGACTCCCCATACTTTTGACTAACTGGCTGTAAATTTGAGGGCTCCAATGACCCCCTTGGGTTCAATAATTTATTAGAATGACTAGTAGAACTGAAGAGAGTGCTATACTTATGACTACTTATTATAAAGGATGCAACTCAGGACCAGCTAAATGGAGGAGACGAGACGCATAGGGCAAGTTCTGGGGGCACTCAGATGCAGAGTGATACTCTCTTCTCGTGGAATCTGGGGACATCACCCTCCCAGCATGTCAGTGTGGTGTTCAACAACCAGGAAGCTCTACTGAGCCTCAGTCTCCAGAGTTTTTACGGGGGTTTCATTATGTAGACATGATTGATTAAATCATTGGCCATATGATTGAACTCAATCTCTACCAACCCTCCTCTCTCTAAAGGTTGGACTCAGCCCAAATTCCAACACTCTAATCACATGATTGGTCTTTCTGGTGACCAGCCCCCATGCAGAAGCTATCTAGGGGCCCACCATGGGTCACCTCATTAGTATAAAAACTCCTGTCACTCAGGAAGTTCCAAGCATTTTTGAAGTTCTGTGCTAGGAACTAGGGACAAAAAACAGACATATGGTCTCTGTTATACCACACTGCATAATCTAGTTTTGTATAAGGTTCTCGTTTGTTTCCCTCTTACCCCACTACTGCCTTACCCACAGGCTGCCGCAGCATCTGCAGGATGTCTTGCTGTCATCTGAACATCAACAGGTTCAGAGTTATGCTTAGCTTTATCCCCCAAATCAGCTTCCTGAATTCCCCATAATGGTTAACAGAAACCACTGTTCTCCTGGACAGTAGAGCTCCAAATTTTAGGTTCACTCTTGACTCTTTCTCTTTTTATTAATATTTCATTTAAATCTTGTCTGGCTGCATTATTTAGATCACTTTACAGGCTTTTTGAACCTATCTCCCCAATAAGAGGTGTTAAAACACCAAAAGCAAAGCAGTTAGAATATGAGTCATGTGAAGCTCCACACACTTTTTCACTTGTCCTTCCCCCAGTATGTTTCCTTGGGTCAAGAATTCCTGGGCTAGATTATAGTTGATTGCCAATACAACTTTAGTCATCTTCAGTCCTTCTGAATCATCCATCAGTAATGTTTCGGGCTAATGTGCTCCCTGGGTCCTCAACAAACTGCCACTAGATACCTTGCAAAGCAGCTTTTTGGATTTAAACCTGGGGAATGGCTGGGTAGAATGAGAGTAGCAGGGAGTAGGTGATTGCAGTTGCAAAGCAGCTGATCCCCCTTTTCCTTTTCTTTATTTTGTTCATCTATTCTCTACAGCCCTCGAAGCAAATTTTTCTGACCTACTTTTTAGTGCATCCATTCATTCATTTGATCCTTCATTTATTCACCCAGTATCTATTGAGCGCCTCCTCCAGGCCAGGCACTGGGATAGAGCAGTGTTTAACAAAGCATAGTCCCTACCCCGTGGGAAATCCTAGTCTCGTGGCCAAGGCAACAGGTAAGTAAACAGATACGCCAGATAACTTCAGATTGTGATAAATGCTATGAAAACAATATTAAAATAGGCTAAAGTGGTAGAGTATGATACGGGGCCTTTCTGAGGAGGCAGCATTTGATCTTAATGTTAAATTCTGAAATTAGGGAAATTTGGCCAAAGTTGGTTCATCTTGAGATCGATATTAGTTTACATCAGGGAAGCCCTATGCTCTGAGAGCCCTGACGTCCTTTCCTGGAAGTCCAGTGTGATAAAGCCACATGAACAAGTTACTGTGTCATCCTACAGTGCTCCCCTTGGTGTCGCCAAAAGAGCCTCCAGGGGGCCACATAGATTTCCTCCTAAAGTGAGAGCTCAGGATTGAACCTCTCTGATCTGCTCCTTTACAGCCCACGGCTCAGTCCCTCTCTGCCGCCCTCCTTCTTTCTGCCCCCACCCCTGACTCCTCCCCCATCTCCTCCACTCTCTCTCCATAAATAAACCTTCCCTCTGTTTATGTAGGGTGGTGAGTGAGTCTCTCTTTTTATGGCACACAAGGTCACAGCCAGCCTAAGGCCCGCTGCGAGGCATTCTGCCTTCAGGCGTCTTGGTGGGGAACACACCCCTGGGGATTCAGCCCAAGAAGCTCCGCAGTGACAGAGAAAGGTGAAGAAGGCTGGGGACGAAGAGCTCTGTGCCGGCATGTGCTGCCTGTTCACAGGCAGGCAGCCCCTAGATGACGGCGTGCCTTATTATTACGTCGTGCAGGGGGAAAGAAATCACTTTGGACTGAGACCAAATATGGGTACATTCAGCAGCAAAGCCACCTTGCGCAGAATATTTTATAAGGAAACTATTATTAAACTCTCAAGTGTAACTTAAAGATAGACTTTTGTTGTAGTTCTTAATTGTAACTCACCTGAAACCCGAGGGCCTCAATTTCCAGTCCTCCGCTTTGATACATCAGAATAGTGTGTTTAATCCAAATTAATTTAATAGATTATAAAATAGTTTTACATAAATAAGTGTCTAGAAGATCTGAAAATTCATTCTGGCTTCCTGTTCTGTTCTCTGCCCCCTGTTCCCCGCACCACGCTGGGCCATCCCTTCCGTGGCCTGGCCGGAGTCTCTCTCCCTGCCTCCCGTCTCACTGTTTACGCTGAGAAATGGAAGTGGAAAAAACCAGAAATTAAAAGAGTTTTCTCGTTGGAGTTCCTAAGGACAAACTGGGGTTCTTTTCGGGTGTTTCTGCCTCTAGCTCCTGTTAAACTCAGGGCTATATCCAGGACGAATTCACATATGAAGTTAGAAAGGCAACCAGGGAATTGCCTCTCAAGCGAGAGCACTGCTCCAGCTATAGCACAGCCTGTCTTGTGAAGATTTCATGAAGTGCTTCAGGAATAGCCTACTGATGGGTAATGAAAAGTTGCCTGGAGAAAGCATATTACACTCAGGAGAATAAGTAGTGTCAGTGGTAGAAGGAAAAATAAATAAGCCCGCAATTCCCAAGACCTCTCTATCCACAGGATCTTAAGGCTCTGGGGTTCAGGAGCTCCTGAAGCTCTCGGTTCCAGTATTGGACAGCTCTGACTATTAGACAGTTCCTTCTTTTGCTGGGCTGAAATTGCTCTCTACCCACTGGAAATAGCTCTGTCTGGCGGGGGGCATACAGAACCTTTCTTTTGTCACACCCCTAGGTGCAACACATCGATTTAAGTGAATAATTTTCATGTGAAGTTTTTTCAAGTTCCCTCACCAACCTGCCTTTTCTCCTTCTGAATTCTTCCTATTCTGTCTCTGTCTCTCATATCGCTGTGCCTCAAAGCTCTGCTTTCACTCTCGTGCTCCCGGTCTCCCTCTTCCCTTCCATCGCAATCCCTTTGAGCCCGTTTTCCTCTGATGAGGATGCTGGTGTGACATCCACCAGGGGCTACCCCACCTTAGAAGTTTACTTTTATGACTCTACTCCTTTTATGTATCCCTTAAGACAGTGATGATGTGCGTGAGAATTTGAATACGGTTTTGATGTGGTTGATAACTCGTATGTATTCCTCTCTGTACTTGCAAACCCAGGAAGGCAGGCATAGAACTGGGTGCCGTCGGAGAGTCCGCCTTCACAGACGTGACGCAGCCAAGTATCCTGTGATAACGGCGTTAGCATCACGTATTTGCACTGAGGCTTTATTTGAACATAGCCACTGTTCTATAAGCATTGTATGGATTTTCTCACTTAATTTAGCCCTCACAAGCTTACAAAGTAGAGAGGAAGCTCAGGCTCAGAACGCTCACACAGCTGCCCAGGTCTCCGCAGCCAGTGTGGTGGAGCGAGGATTAGAACCCACCTTCACCACCACGCTGATATGCTGATACTGACTTTTGTTATGGTGGTATTTTAGTCAATTTGGACTGCCATAACAAGATATCATAAACTGGGTGATTTGTAGGCAACAGAAATTTATTTTTCACAGTTCTGGAAGCTGGGAGTCCAAGGTCAAGGCACTGGTAGATTTGGTGTCTTGTGAGGGGCTGTTCCTGGTGTACAGATGGTGCCTTCCCTCTGTGCCCCCACACGACAGAAGGGACAAACAAGCGCCCTCTTTTGTAAGGGCACTGATCCCATTTATGAGGGAACTAATCCCCCTCATGACCTAACCACCTCTTAATACTATCACATTGGGGATTAGGTTTCAACATAACGAATTTTTGGGGGGCACAAACATTCAGATCATAGCTGGTGTCTAATATAAATTACTTGTCAATTTACCAATAACTGAAATATTGAATATCTAAATTGCCTTCCAATTTTACTCATTTTGAGTGTTCATCTGAATAGTTTCAAGCAAATACTCAAAACGTTTTTGAGTCAGTTCACCAGATAAAAATTGAAGGATTTGCCTGTAGTAAGACATGTGCTTATTTTCTCCACGCCTGTGCCCTTGACCAGGTTCACACCATGATTGTCACAAGCACATCAAAACTGTGTGAATGAGGCTGGGCGTGGTGGCTCACGCCTGTAATCCTAGCACTCTGGGAGGCTAAAGCGGGAGGATCGTTTGAGCTCAGGAGTTTGAGACCAGCCTGAGCAAGAGCGAGACCCCATCTCTACTAAAAATAGAAAGAAATTAGCCAAACAACTAAAAATAGAAAAAAAAATTAGCTAGGCGTGGTGGCGTGTACCTGTAGTCCCAGCTCCTCAGGAGGCTGAGGCAGGAGGATTGCTTGAACCCAGGAGTTGGAGGTTACTTTGAGCTAGGCTGATGCCATGGCACTCTAGCCTAGGCAACAGAGTGAGATCCTGTCTCAAAAAAAAAAAAAAAGGCTAGAGCTTGGATAGAATTAATTCTGATAATGTTTTAGAAAGAGAAATAGGAATAGCTGTAAGTATGAAAAAGTAGACAGCAGAGAAATTGTTGGGGCATACAGTGTATATTGCCTTCTCATCAGAGATACAAACAGAGTATTCATTTTTTTTTCTAATTGCCTTTTGGTGGTGTATGGGATGTGTTTTTAACCAAGCACTGCTTCGACAGCACAGAGGAATGTGGTGTCCTGTTTTCAATAGGACACGTGTATATGCATATACGTGCATGTATGTCTTCTTCCTGCCTCAGCTGCTTGTCTTTATGGTCATGTTTACAGCCTTATACAGATCGGCATTTTAGACCTCTAACCTAGTTTTTTTCAACTTTATTGAGGTATAATTGACAAAAAAATTATATAAATTCAAGTTGTACATGATTTTTAATATATGTATACTATATGTATACATATATACATTCATAAATATATGAATGTTTCACAATCATTATGAAGTGATTACCACAAGCTAATGAACATAACAGTCACCTCAGGATAGTTACTGTGTGTGAGTGTGTGTGTGTTGAAAATACCTAAGATCTACTCTTTTAGCAAATTTCAAGTATATAATACACTGTTATTAACTAGGTACCCATGTATGACATTGTTGTGAATATAGTCACCATGATGTGCGTTAGGTCTCCAGAACTTACTCATAACGGCAATGACCAACATCATCCCATTTCCCCCACCCCTTCACCCCTGCAACCACCTTCTACTCTCTGTTTCCTGTGAGTTGACTTTTTTAGATTCTATGTGTAAGTCAGATTATTGGTAGTCTTTTTATTTTTAGCTTTTCTAAGGTAGGAGTAGTGGTATCTCTTTGTGGTTTTAAGTTGCAGTTCTCTGATGCCTAAAGATAGTAAGCATGTTTTCACGCTATTTTTGATCATTTATAAATTTGGGGAGAAATTGTCTGCTCTTCTAGTTTCAAGCCATGCTGTTATGCGTTGTTTATCTCATCATTGAATAGTAAGAGTTCTTTATATAAAATATTCTAGATGTAAGTGCTTTGTTGGATTCACTTATTACAAATATTTTCTACTGGTTTATGGCTTCTCATTTTATTTTCTCAATAATTAGTTCATTATTTTAAAAGTTGTATTTAGTTACCCTGATACCTTTGTTTCTGATTCTTCTTCATAGCAACTTTATTGACGTGTAATTGGCCACAACAAACTGTTTATGTTTAGAGTGGAAAATTTGATGAGTTTTGACATATGTACACCATTGCAACCATCACCACAATCTAGACAATGAACATTTCCATCAGCCCCCAAAAGAACAGTTTATTTTGAAGAGCAAAAGTTTTGAATTTTGATGACGTCTGGTCTATCACATTTTTCTTTCATGGTAATTGATTTTAATGTTACTGTTAGGAAATCTGTAAAAATCTTTGCCTAAGAGAGCAAAATTTGTCTCCAAGTTTTCTTCTAAAAATGTTACATTTTTGGACTGTACATTTAGGCCAAAGAATCATTAATTTTTGTAAATAAAGAAGAAAGTAGGATTCAAGGTTAATTTTTTTTTTCCTGTACAAACATCCAGTTCAATCAAACACCATCTGTTGAAAACACTATCTTTTCCCCCATTGAACTACCTTTGTGACTTTGTCAAAAATTGACCATATATGTATGAATCTATTTCTGGGCTCTCTATTCTAATCCATTGATTTATATGTTTATCCTTACAGTGATACCATATGGTGTTAAACTGTAGCTTTACAGTAAGTGTCAAAATCAGGTAGTAGAAAGCCTCCAACTTTTTCAAAAATCATTTTGGCTCGTCTAGTTTTTTTCATTTCCATATAAATTTAAGAATTAGATCATCAGTTTCTCAAAAAAATAAGTTTTCTGGGATTTTGTTTGGGCTTCTGTTAACTCTGTAGGTCAATTTGGGGAGCATTGATATCTTAATAGTCCATAGGCATGATATATCTCTTTTCATTTATTTAAATCTTTTAGCTTTCTTAATGTTTTGTGGGCTTTCGTACAGAAGTATTGCATATCTTTTGTTAAATTTATTCCTAATTATTTTATGGTTTTGGTACTATTTTATTTATTTATTTATTTATTTATTTATTAACATTTATTTAGAGATGAGGTCTCCCTCTGTCTCCTAGGCTGAAGTGCAATGGTGCCATCATAGCTCACTACAACCTAGAACTCCTGGGCTCTAGCAATGCTCTTGAGTAGCTGAGTCTACTGGCATGTGCCACCATGCTCAGCTAATTTTAAAAAAATATTTAGAGATGGGATCTTGCTATGTTGCCCAGGCCAGCCTCAAACTCTTAGGC
>CAUYRT010107018.1:0-10027 GCA_963574885.1 Lepilemur ruficaudatus
GATGATAATTTCATTACTGGGAAAGCACAATCACTGCAGACAAAGTTGGAAATATTGTTTTTACACTAAATATTAATGATTTTTCTCATTGAATCCTGTTAGACATTCAATATGGATAGACCTGTGTACTGTCTTAAAGGGACCAACACTAACAGGCAGAGAGGGCAATCAAAGCAAAGAAAAATGTAGAAACCTGAAAGTTCACAGGAAGATATGTTCTCAGCAGGCATCCCTGAGGCCTGGGACCATGGAACTTGGGAACAGATCTGCAGCAGAGAGAACAGAGCCCAATGCACGGGCTGCCTCGCCCCCAGAGGCTCTTCAATGGAGGTGAAGAGACAGTCAGGGCAGTTTCCAGAAATGCCGACTTTCCTGCAGGAAGGACAGTGTCCAGGTACAGCAATGGCCCAGCCTCTCCTGGAATCACTGTGACCTCTGAGGCTCAGAGCCTTGGTAACCAGACTGAGGGAATCTGTGACAGACGGACTCATACCGAGATCTGTCTGACCCCAGGCGCGCTCTGTGTACCTGCTGCACACGGGAGAGTGTCCCACCTCTGCATACTCCCCAGCATCCTCGCACGGCCTTGCTCATAAGCACATCACTGCGACTTTGGGTTCCAGGTGACAGACTAAGCAAACACTTAATGGCCTCCCCTCCCTCCCAAGACTCCTTTAAAATGACAGCAAAGAAATAAAAGCATAATTAATTCATAACAGTGAAGAGAAAAGGAGGAGGGCAATCAGCCTCCTACTGATTTCAGTAAAGTTCTGAAAAAGAGGGAGTAGGAACAGCACGCAGGATTTTCAATCATGGTTACGTAAGGCTGCTTGCTTATTGGTTCGCAACATTTAGAATCAACCTATGAACAAAACAGCAGAGATTCAAATATGTTTTCCAAACAGCATGTGAACGCCCCCAGCCGTGAACCTGTGACAGTAAAGGCACAGCAGGGAAGGTGGGAGGGGGAGCGCGCAGGAGGGGGCAGGCCTGTGGCTTTGCTTGCACACAGGGACACCATTTGCACATCGCATGGTTACAACCAAGAAAGGACGGCAAATGTTGGTGGAACGCGACTCAGAGCTTCCTATTATTTAAGTTTGAAGGGTGACCAATAGAAAACCAAGCCGAAAATAATACCAAAACCATTAAGAAACAAAAGATAAGGGTAGTATAAGTAAGTGACCTAAGTCTCCATCATTCAGAGCAGAGAACCAAAAGAACGTCTAAAATTGACACACTGAGATACAGCAACAGAAGCACACGTTTAGGTTTATGAACGTCATGCCAGGAGGCCCAAAGGATGAAGAACAAAAATGACTAAACATGGAGCAGAGGATGTGGGGGCTTTTCATTATAAGGCCTTCTTTACCATTTTATGTCTTACTGCTCGCACGATATCATATGATAAAGAAGAAAAACAAAAAATAAAATTAACTAAGTATAAAATGGACTTTCCTAAATATCTGACTAGTCTAGATGAGATTCAAAGCCCCTGGAGGTAGGAGCAGGGGTCCACGTGCCTTTTGTCCTCCAGCACCCTCCATCCATAGCGTTAATGCTGTTGTGTGTCTTGGAGAAAAGCAATCAATACTCACCCTACTGTGTTTGCAAATAAGTCCCTCCCTCACTGCCTGGTATTACCTGTCTATTACTCTCAGGCGCATCCAGTCCTCTGTACACATATACAGTCCTACTATACATGCAGCTTTCATGGAGTAAAGGTCCAATGTCATTGGAGTAAAGGTCCAATGACTCACATCTCCAGTGCTGGGGAAGTGCATCATCTTACCGATGTGGGGTCAACTGTCCATAGGAAGACCTATGACTACACCTACATGCGACAGCTGATATGTATGTGCCAACTGTGATGTCCCTGTGCCCACTGTGAGCTTTGGTGGGCAGCAGGGGACAGCAGCAGTCCTGAAGGAATGGAGGCTACCACTCTCCCCACAGGAGAGAACACTTAGCTGTGGATAAAAAATAAATAAATAGCAGAATTGGGAAGGAGACCCAAGAGAACAAATCGTAAAAAAAAAAAAAAAAAAAGAAAAAGAAAGAAAAAAAAAGAAAATAAAGAAAGAAAGAAAAGGACTCCCTTAAAAGGGAGGAAAATTACAACAAATCTAAGTTCTACCTTCAACTCAGCCTAACTATAAGAACAACAAATTAAAAGGAAAACTATTCCTAGAGACACCCAGTGCCATTTTTGCCTGCTGATTTAAATCAGAAATGATGACAAAATTAAGAGACTTAAGACTCAAAACAACCAAATTAATGCGGGGACCTTGTTTGGATTGTGATATGAACATATTTCCTGTGTTCATAAAAAGAAGACAGTTGGATAAATTTACTGGATACTAGACGATATTAAGGAATTATTTTAAGGAGGAAGGGAGAGCAAAACAGAGTTTTGAAAAGGCTTTACCCAGTCTATATAACTGAGAAAATTTGGAAAATAGAATCCTGGCTCCATGCCAATTAATTGTGTGATTCTAAGCAAGTTTTGTAATCTCTCTGTTCTTGGGTGCCTCTGAGTAAATTGGAACCATATTACAAAGACCTTAGTGAGGAATCAATTAGATGAATTGTGCAGAGTATCCAGGGCAGTACTAGTTCATGGTAACTCCTCTGTACCTTTATTTCTCTTTCCATGAATTCTTCAGCCCCACGATCTCTCTTTATATTATAACCATGATATGTTCTGAGGACAATTAATTCACACTTCCACCCTCTATTTATTCACTATTCTACATGTCAGCATTAAAGAACTGATCATTATAAACATTGGATAACCTCTACACCTAAGACATACCCTCAGACACCTAGTCAAAGCCTCTAGGTAAATAAAGAACAGCTGGTGAGAAGAAACGAAAAGTAATTCAACACTCTAAAAGAAAAACCTTTTGTTATGAGTTTTACCTTCATAAAAGCAAAATGCTTTCTATAATTCTAAAATACTTTCAAAATTCAATTCAAAAATGCTTCCTATAATACTACTTCCTAGAGTCTTTCATTTGCCCTAAATTCAAGCAATATGGAAAAGTCAGGCAAGTATTTGGAGGCTTCACTGGTTTTGCACTGGTGTTGTCTTAATCTCTTTTTACCCAAGAGTAAGATTCTTTGCTGAAATCATTCAGAGCATCACACCCATTTGCTAGGTACCTACCAAGTCATGTCACTGGTCATAGGCAGAAAGACAATAGTGACAATTGTCTTCAGAGAAAAATGGCAATACCAAGACCACAGAGGTACTGTGGCCAGCAGTCCCTCCTCTTTGGCCACTCTACCAATTTTTTGCCCAGCACGAGCAGGTTCCCGCAACCAAGCATTTGCACAGAACTGCAGTAGAGCTACTGACTGCTGTCCACTAAGACTACATGCCCTCACCAGAATGACGGTGTCCACCTTGTTGAGGCTACTATAGCAGCTACTGCACAGCCTTTAAAGAGCCAGAGAGCTGCTCTCCCACACAGACTGGCACCTGACTCTGCAGTGATGCGAAGGCAGATCCCCACAATCAGAACAGGACACTAAACAAGGTCTTGGCTTACCCATATTTGAATTTCCAGGAGACAAACCATGATATACAGATAGTCTCTATGATTCAAAGAAAATATTAAGACCAATTCTGCAAGCCACACATGAAGTTGATCATATGGTTTGACAAGCAATCTCCATTTGTCCATTGGGTCCACAGATATTCAGGGCACACCCACTATGTGTGAGACCCTGTGACCAGAAATTGGAGCAGAAAGCTGAGTAAGACATGGTTCTTGCCCATGGTCCAGCGGAGGGGAGAAACTGAATGATGCAGGAAAAACACACACTGCCAGGAAGAAACTGGTCCCAATGTAAAATAGTGACCTCAAACTTTAAGCTGGTCTTAGTGCTCCCCAGGAATTGTACTATATTTCCCTGCTCCATCTTCTCTCCTATCATTTATGTTACTTTTTCCATTATAGCAATTAAATCTCCAACTTAGACCTCCTACCTGATCCTTGTTTGCATATATATAAATGCCAACTTGACACCTCCTTCGGATGTCTAATGATCATCTCAAACTGAAGGTGCCTAAGACAGAACTTTCAATTTTGCCCGAGTACCAACCACCTTGTTCCTCTGTCTTCTATTCAGTGAATGACAACTTCATTCTTCCAGTTTCCCAAGCCAAAAATCTCGGGGACCTCCTTGACTCTGTTTCCTTTCATATTCCATATCGAAATACAGAAATGCAAGATTGTGCCAAAACTCTAGTCAGCTCTTTCTCAATTGGCTTAAAACTGGTAAATCTTTCCTACCCCTCAAAATGGATTGTTTTCCTTCTCCCCTGGAGAACCTCAGACTTTATGTTTCTTGGCAATGTTACCTTCTTTGCTAGGCTATAAGCACCCTGCATAATCATCTTTATTTCCACCATTTTTTCTTTTTTGGCCTCACATATAGTATATATTCAGTATATGCTTGTTTGATGGAAGACAAGAAATCTGTTAATTAAGTAATTAAGTGATTTTACAAACCATGTGCTAGGCACTGTTCTAGCTATTAGGTATATAATAGTGGGCAAAACAAGTCTTTGCTTGGTGTCTAAGGAAGAAGATGTTGGTGTGAATGAATGCATGGAATCCCCAGGAATAACAGGGGAAGCTAATGATGACTCATCACCGGGTTTTAATACACTAAGCCCAACACATGATCTCATTTCTATCACTCTGACTTCTAAGTTTAGGCAGTTCTGTCCAACTGAACTGCAACAGAATTTCCAAGAGCATTCCACAAGGAAACATCAACTACTGAGGAGTCAGAAGACTATCTCTCTGGGCCTCTGTTATCTCTTCTATAAAATGAGGGGGGTGGTGCTGAGCCAGGTGATCCAATCCCCACCTAATGGTCAGTTTCCTCGTATCTGATCTTCAGAGCTCTTTTCCTGTACCATGGCAGCTGAGACTTCCAACAAAAGACTGTACATATGTGAGTCTAACTCCCCCAAGAATTGTTTACTTTGCACTTTGGTTATTCTTCAATAAGACCTGCTAACAGGAAAACTAAAGCCAGGAGGAAGCTCAAGACAGCCACCTTCACCACAAACTCCACCCATTCTATAGCTAACGGCAACTTACAAGGTGAGCTGTCCCAGCAAAACCCTGATTGGGAGTGTGAACAGTCACATTTCTGAACTGACATTATGACGCCCAGCGCTGAAGCGGGCTAGCCTTTCTACAGAGGACGGGGCATTCTTCTCTTAAACATATGTGTGTGTCCACACTGAGGGCTAGCAGCAAGGAACACTCGCAGGTAACCTGTTTCACCTGTCCACATACAGTGCACTGTACCCTGTTGAGTAATAGAGGCATCTCACCTTAGTCGTTCTTCTTCTTTTTTGCGAAGATTGAAGTCTCTCTGAACCACCTGAAGAACATGCTCTGTTTCATCATCAGTCAAACCAGACAGGTCCAGCTTCCTCCCCATGATTTAACACCCCACACAGATGATGACACAAGACCTGGGAAACCAAAAGGAAAGACCACAAATTGAGAGCAAGATAAAAGCTCCACATGGACAAAATCACCTATTTTGTTACTAAAACAGAAAAATACAGTGTTTCTATGTCATTTATGTAAGGTAGTATCTTTCTCTGCACTCATACTCACCAATATTTACAGATGACTTCAGCAAGGCTGCAGAGAAAAAGAGAAGACAATTGAACATCTACCTGTTTCATCATCTCCACAATTAAGGAAAAAAATTATTCTTTTCAACACAACGAATCATACATAAGACTTAGTAAGGATTTCCATAAAATGCCAAAAGGCAATATCCAAAAATTCTAAATTTTTGTGGTCTGAAGTTTTAAATACTATGTACTATATGTAATTGCAAAATTAAATAAATCGTAATATTTTTTAAAAAGCAATATCCTATGTGCACTATATTAAAGTTTTAATCACATAACTATGAAATATAAACTAGGAATCAATAGACTCTTCTGCAAAAAGAAAAAAATTCAATAAAATAATCTCATTCAGCCATTCTCTTCATAGTAGAAAAGATGAAATTTCAGAGAAACACCTTCGAGCAGTACATACCAAAAAATTATGAGAGACTCTATTTTTAAAAATCATTTTTAATGAATGACTGCAGCTAGGGATAAAATAAAATAAATAGTATCAGAAAATTCCCCAGAACTGAAGGCCATCAGAAACATGGATACAAATATCCTCAACAAAATATTAGCAAACCAATCCAGTAAGACATAAAAAGGATTATATGCCATGACAAAGTGGGATTTATCTAAGTAAATCAAGATTGGCTCAACATTCAAAAATCAATCTGTATAATTCACCTAATAAAAGGAAAAAAATCATACAACCATTTCAATAGATGCAGAAAAAGTATTTGACAAAATTCAATACCCATTTGTGGTAGAAACCATCTACAAGGAAACTTCTAAAATCATATAAAGGGCATTTACAAAACTTAAAATAACAACAACAAAAACCTACAACTGATATCATACTCAGTGATGAAGACTGAATGCTTTCCCCTAACATCATGAAAAAGGTAAAATGTCCACTCTCACTACCTCTAGTCAACACCGAATGTCCTTAGTATAAAGCCACATTAATCAAGACAGCGGTTTTGGCAAATAGGGAGGGATATTAGTTGCCTAGGACTGCCATGACAAAGTACCACAGACCACAGACTGGGTGGCTTCAACAACAGAAATTTATTTATTTTTTTCACAGTTCTGGAGGTTAGAAGTCTAGAAGTCTGAGATCAATGTATCAGCAGGGTTTTTGAGCCCTCTATTCTCAGCTTATACATGCACATCTCCTTCTGTCTTCACATGGTCTTCCTTCTATACAGGTCTGTGTCAAAATTTCCTCCTCTTATTGGACGCCAGTCATATTGGATTAGAGCCCACCTGAATAATCTCATTCTAATTCAACTGCCTCTCTAAAAGACCCTATCTCCAAATACAGTCACAATCTGAGGTTCTGGGAATTTGCACTTCAAATACAAATTTTGAGGGGATACAACATAGCCCAGGACATTCTATCCTTTAGCCCCTAAAATTCATGTCCTTCTCACATGCAAAATAATATTCACCCCATCCTGACAGCCCCAAAAGTCTAAACTCATTCCAGCATCAACTCTAAGTCCAAAATCTTATCTAAATATCATATAAATCAGGTATGGGTGAAACTTGAGATATGATTTTATCCTAAAGCAACATTCCTCTCCAACTGTGAACCTGTGAAACCAGACAGCATGTTTTTACTTCCACAATACAGTGATGGGACAAGCACTGGATAAACATTCCCATTCCAAACGGGAAAAATCAGAAAAAAGAAAGGTGTCACAGTCCCAAGCAGGTTTTATATAAAAAGTTGACAATGATATATACCACTTTGTAAACTATGTTTCTAATCATGATATTAGAAATTACTATATTGTCTTGGAGGATGGGATGATTACTTATGATGATGAAAGTTCTTTGTATAGTGAACATGTTCTAATTGTATTATTTTCTCCATTTAGATTGTATCTGACTATCCTACACAATGAAACTATAGGCAATAAAACAACAATATGACAATAAAAATAAAAGTTGACAATGCATGTATTCCATGAACCAGCATTTCTGTCGCACTTAGGTATATCCCTCAGATATAATCTTGAAAATATGTACCAAGAGATGAAAACTGGGTTGAACCATATGAAATTTCTAAGTTTGGACCATTTTAACCTATAAAAATGTCAATTTCACATAGTTTCAACCTAAGAAAAGAATATTAATAGCAATTCAAAATAGCACAAAATAAAATAAGTAAAACCTGGAAACAACCCCAAACATCCATAAATAAGAGGAAGGATAAAAGATAGCGTGCGTTGATACAATGGAGTACTCTGCCACAGTGACAAAGAATGTACAACAGATACATTCTGTTAAAGAATGTATCTTTACATTCTGGATCTTTACATTTTGGATAAATCTTAAAACTTGATGTTGAGACAGAGAAGCACACCACAGGTACACACCACATGCATTTGCAACTTTTTAAATGAAACCTAATTGTGTTACAAAGAGATTGTACCAATTTATGCCCCCAAATGAAAACTGCCATTTTCTGCCAACATTTGATAACAATTTTTGCTTTCGTGAGTATGAAATATAGTTTTAATTTGCAGTTCTGCAATTATCATTGTAATTAAGCATCATTCCCCATGTTTATTTTCCATTTCTGTTTCTTCTATATAATGCCTGCATATATATTTTACTCATTTTCTATCAGTTGCTTGTCTTTTTCCTATTTAGTTGTAGGAGTTCTTTCTATAGTCTAGATATTAATTATTCGTACAGCATGCATACAGTATGACTCTTTTACATAAAGGTCAAAAACAAAGAAAAATCAAAGAATCTATTTTCTGGGAATAAATGTGACAAAACTATAAAGAGAAAATTGTTACTTCTGAGGAGGGGAGAGAGGATTTCACTGGGGATAATCACAGAGTGGCTTCAAAGCAATCGGTAATGTTCCATCCCAGCGGAGAGACACAGTGTTGCTGCTACTGCTTCCTCTTATTAAAAGGTCCCAGTTATATATACTTTTGTCTGTAAGGTATCTTTCATAAGCATATGAAGTAAAATAAACCTAAAACTGGCTGGATGCGGTGGCTCCCACCTATAATCCTAGCACTCTGGGAGGCTAAGGCAGGAGGATTGCTCAAGCCCAGGAGTTTGAGGTTGCAATGAACTATGATGATGAGCAAGGCTCTGTCCCAAATAAATAAATAAATAAATAAAACCCAAAACTGACATTTTGGGCAGGATGATTTAAAAAATAAATAAATCTAAAACTAAATAAAAATAATCAAATCTATATAAATAATAATTAAAGCAAATATTTGAAATATTCAATGAATATACTGAAAATTATAATAAAAATGATAATGATTTTAATAGACTTACTACTATTGATTGGATATCTACTATGTTCCAGATGCTTTTGTTTTTCTCATATATATATATATATATATATATATATATATATATATGTAGTCCTAAAAATTCCTGTAGGTAATCATTACCACCACCACTTACAGATGAGAAAACTCAGGCTCACAGTGACACATTCTAAGACAATGACAACCTGAATTTGACTGTGTCTCGGTCTGACTCAGAGTTCATGCCTCTGCCTCATGCACATGCCTTCTGTAAGATGCAGAGGGAAACTCGGGACTTCAGGTTTGAAAAAGTGAGAGGTCCCGAGTTCCCTGGCCCCTCTTTCTGGCATGTAATACTAAGAACAGGAGATCCCAATGCTTGGTTGCTGTTTAAATGAAGGTTATTGTCCCTTTTCATTTCCAAATAATAGCAACAAACAGAGAAGGGAACAGCTTCAATCCCCAAAAGGCTTTTGCTAAATGATTTAAAATCTTATGACTGCGTAATGCAAACTAATCTCAAGATTTAACCAACAAATCACAACAGGAATTCCAGCTATTTTAAAAAAAGATTTTTTTTTCACTTCAGTAATGCAATTTACTAAAAATAAATCATCTTCCACTTTGCCCAAGCGATGCTGGGGTTGTGTGCAGGAAGAAACCTAGTGCACCTACTGGTCAGCAGAAGAAAATCAGAAGTAAGACTCCACCCTCAGGCTGCAAAGTAAGGGGAGGAGCTTCATTAGCTACTATCTTCTAGCTTCCTGGTAAGTAGAAGGAAACAGACTTGAAGGCCGGGTGAAAATGCAAACTGATTCTTCCTTTAAAACACCCCACTCTCTCTCTGCATCCATGCCAATATTTATTGTTTTGGGACTTTTTAATAAAGGCCATTCTCACTGGAGATAAATGATATCTCATTGCAGTTTTGATTTGCATTTCCCCGATGATTAGAGATGTTGAGCATTTTTTCATATGTTTGTTGGCCATTATTCTGTCTTCTTTTGAAAAGTTTCTGTTCATGTCCTTTGCCCACTTTTTGATAGGGTTGTTTGATTTTTTTCTTGCTGATTTTCCT
>CAUYRT010107019.1:0-17162 GCA_963574885.1 Lepilemur ruficaudatus
CCCGCGCCCCGCGCCCCGCGATGCGCGCCAAGTTGCCGGCCGGGGGCCGGGGGCCGGCGCCCTAGGAGGCGGCGGCGGGAGGATCGCGTCCGCGCCAGAGGCCGGGCCTGCTGCGCGCCCCCAGCCCGCTCGGCACCGCCACTTGCCTGAGCGCCCGGGCGGCCCGAGCGCGCCCAGAGCCGGGGCGTCGCTGCTGCCGCTTCCGCGAGGTGAGTTGGGGCCGAGGGTCCCCGCGGAGGGCCGGGGGAGCCGCGGGGCGCGCTTCCGGGGGCCGCGGCAAGACCGCGCGGCGCACGCGGCGGAGTTGGCCGGGCCCCCGCGCGCCGGAGTTAGCGCTCTCGGGTGGCCTGCTGGGGAGCCAGGCGCCCCGTCGGCGCTGCAGCCCGCGTGCGCGGGGGCGCCGGGAACTTAGGGGAACTCCGGCTCCCCGGCAAGGGGACGGGAAGGGGGGAAGTGGCGTGGGGGTGCGCGGGGGGCGCCCTGGAAATGCGTGGGGCCGGCCCCCCCGCTTGCGCGCCAGCCCCGGGGACTCGGCCGCCACGCGCGCCTTCTCCTCCAGTGCAGCCCCGGCCGGGGGGGGCACACTGCGCCTTATTTTCCAGCAGGCAGCGCGGGTTTGGGGAGCCCTTGGAGATGGCACCCCCAGCTCCCTGGCCTGGCTGTTCTGGAGGGTCGCACGGGGGGGGTTCGCGCCAGCCGGGAGAGGGAGCTAGCGGTGCCCCTCCTGGCAAGGGGCCAGAGGGCGCTGGGCGGGGTCCCCTGGGGAGAGGTGCCCCTTGTTTCCCCCTCCCCCGCGGGCCGGTGTTCCTGGTGTCGGACCTGCCTCCCGCGGCTGGTGACGCCTCATTGGGCCGCCTCCTGGTCCCTCCCCCGGGCCGAGCGGACACTTGGGATGCCACTAGTTTGGGAAGTTGGAATTCAGAGCTGCTCCCACTCGGGCTGCACGGGGAAGCTGCAGGCCCTGGTGTTGGGGGGAGCTTCCCCAGGGAGCCGCGGGGGGTGCGGGCACCCTTGGGGCGCGCCCTCCCCGCCCCGGCCACTTGCAGGCGAAAGCCCGGGGGAGGCGGGCAAGGCGGGCGGGCGGGCGAGACACGCGGTACCTGCGGGCCGCTGCCGCCCGGGCCCGACTAGCGTGGGGCGCCCGGCGTTATTTCTGCGTCGTAGGTTTGTTTTTTGGAAGCGAGCGTCCTCCCGCCGCCTGCCGCGCGCCCGGGCTCTGCGAGGGTCTGGTGCAGGCGGCGGGGGCGGATCCGTGCTGTCGGCTCAGCCTCCTCCCCTTCCTCCTTCCCCCTGTTGGTGAGAACTGGTTTTATTATGATTATTATTTTTTTTTTCTTTTTTGCAGATTTGGAGGAAGGATGTGTGAGGGGGAAGGCGGGGGAGCGGGGAGAGGAGGGCGAGGTTCCCCGCGGGCTGGGTGGGGGCGTTCTGGGCACGCTGGGCTGTGTTATCGGTGGCCTTGACTTTGCCCTTTTTAAGCCAGATCTGAGTCCCTGCGGCTGCTTTGATACCAGCGGCGCTGAGGCCCGGGCGTGCTGGGAGAGCGACCCAGGGCACGCTGCGTGCGTCGTGGGTGGCCCTTGGTGGGGAAGGGGTGAGGGGGCAGAGCAGTCAGAGAAGCAGCTTGTGACATGGGATGGCCTGGCATTCCCAGCCTGCTGTGCAACTCAGCTGCTTGCGTTCCTGTGTGACTTTTGCTACCCTGCTGGCAGCGTGACCCTGGATAAATTGCTTGCCCTCTGTGCCTCGACCTTCTCATCTGCAGAGAGGGTCCTAAAAATAGGACCGAGTTCCTGGGGTTGTCAGAACTGCCTGTAATGACACATAAACTTACTTGTATGTGTCACTGTGACTACTGTATTATTATTATTTCTGGGTTCTAAGACTTGGCCTTTGATCCAGGGCCTGGAGACCTTGTGAACCGCGCGGCCCTGGGGGTGTGGGCGCAGGTGGGGGGATCTGGCGAAGGGGGCGCCTTCTTTCCGCGCCCCTGCGCTGCTGGGGGGGTGCTCAGCCCGTTGAACAAACGCAAAGGCCGAGTCTGGCTGTGCAGAGCGCAGGGTGGGGGGCTCCGGGGCACCCCGGGCCCTGTCTGGCTTGCCCGCCGCCTGCCGTGTCCCTGCTTGGAAATTTACCGCCGCCGCCGCCGGGCGCCCGGGGAGTCTGTGGAGCCGGTGCCCAGACGTGGGGGCGGCGCGAGCGGGCGCGGCACTGGCCTCTCTCCTCCGAGCTGTTGACGCCGGCTGGCTGGGGGATCAATACTATTGATAAATCCATGTAAATGGTAATACGGCTGTCAGGCCCGGGTGAGGGATGGGGACCCGCTCTCGGGGCTGCGCGCCTCCCCTGCCCCCTCCCGGCCAGGCTTTGGCTGCGTGGGAGGGATTCATGAGGCACAATCCGTGCTTTTCCCCCAATTAATAATGCTCATGCCACCTCCGAGAGATGTCCCAGAGCTCCGCCAGCAAGGACGGAGCTGCGTGGCGCCCTGAGCCCGGCGGGTGGGAAGGCGCCCCAGGCTTCCTGGCGCTGGCACTGGCGCTGCCTCTGCCCGTCCTCCGGGTGTGGGGGCTGCCTGGCCTGTTTCCCCCACTGAGAGGGAGGGGCCTTGCTCTGCGTTCCCAGCCGCCACCTGAGGCGTGGGGGTGGAGAAGTTGGTGCTTCACTCTGAGATGGGGCGTGGGGTGGCGCCTACGCTTGACCCAGCTGGAGGGGGCTCCCGGTGCCCTCTGTGAGAGCAGAGCTCCTAAGACGGGGGCGCCAGGCTTGCACCCCTTCCCTCCGCCTCTGACGACAGGGGGTGGGAGCTTTTATTTGTGTGTTTTCACTCTGTTTCCTTTTCTCATCTCCAGCGCCAACAGCAGCTTCCCTGGTGACACCTCCGAGGCTGGGAGCTGCGGGCAGGAGCTGGTAATTCCTGCCTGTGGGGGGGGGGTCGCGCATAGGGGCTGAGCCCGGGGAGGGCCAGACTGAAGACCTGTGTCCCCTAGGTGGGTGTGTGGGGTCCCCAGGGAAGTGACGTTTAGGAAAGGTCACCTGGGTATTCTTTGAGGAGGCTTGGAGGCGAGGAACCAACTTTACAACCAACCTGTCAGGTGAAACTCCCATTCTCCGTGCTGGGAAACACTGCATGTAATGCGGTCGTATTTACAGCCAGTGCGTGTAAAGCACCCACTGTGTGCCAGGCACGGTGCTTAACGCAGATTCACTTGTTTCATAACCACTCTGTGAGTTGGTGCTGTTCTTACCCTATTTTATAGATGGTGGAATTGAGGCTCAGAGACGTTAAGTGACTTGCTCAAGGTCACACAGCTGGATGCAAGGTTTAAGAATTGAGACCTGGGGTTTTCCACCCTCAGGTTAGTGCAGCGGGGTTTACTGCAGACTTGCTTTGCAGAGCTGCACAGAGGACGTGCGTGAAGATGTTCTCTTTCTTATTTGAGCAGCGCCTACAGATCTCTGCCCCAGGGGGCAGGAGACTGAGAGTTTGTTCTCCCCAGGGCCCAGGGAGAGGGACAGTGCCCAGCATTTCTCTGAAGTCTCATTTTATCTTAAACGTCCAAGCAAATTTGGCATTCGCCTTGGTGACACTGCTGTGTTTGTTTCGAAATGAAAACACGGTTTTGAATTATTTAGCACGGTGCTCCAGAAAGCCGCACCAGACGGCTCGGTGGCCCGGTGCGTCCGGCGGGGCGCGTGGCCCGCGGTGCTTTGCAGCCGGAGGGCTGGAGCGCAGGGAGAGGAGAGCGCAGGGGCGGCCTCACTGCTGACTTGCAGGCTGGGGCGCGGGCAGCGGGGCAAGGTGAGCCGAGGTTGGAGTCGCCATTGTCGTCATCTCTGTTTTGGAGCCAAGTGAGGCTTCGGAGACCTGGCACGTCCACACTGCCTGCCCCCCTGGGCACGGGCGCGTCCCCCACTGCCTGCGGGGTGGCGGAGAGGGTTAGGGGCGGCAGGCGCGGTACCGGGTTTGCTGCTCAGCTCTGCAGCCTCAAGCTGTTGGACCCTGAGCGGGCGTGTTACTTGGCCTCAGTTTGCTCATCTGTAAGATGGGGATGATGATGGTGGTGATGCCCTTGACTTTAGCGTTGTGAGGATTAAAAGAGCCCATGTGTGTCATGGGAGCTGCTGTTCCCTTTTTGGCTCACCCAGCTGGAGAGCGAAGGGTCCCTGTAGAATTAGTTATGTGAACCCGGGTCCTCACCCCCAGGCTGCCTGGGCCTGGGCACCACCTGGGCTTCCCCTCAACCTGTGACAGCGGGGCTGTGGAGGTTCAGACTGGGGTTCGAATTGTGCTTCATTGAATCAATGACCTTCTGGCCAGGTTTGCGTCGCCTTCACAGCGAGGGGGGAAGGCAGCGCCACCGTGGAGGGTGGCCTGTGCGCTCCTGTGGGGTGAGCGTGTTCTGTGGCTGCGCTGTCCACTGTCTGACGCCTTAGCTGGGGGCAGGCAGCGAGCGCTCCGGATGCGGCCCGTGCTGCTGAGCGGGGAGTGGTGTCTAGTGTTAATTAACTTCAGCAGCCACCCGTGGCAGTGGCTGATGGCCGCCCATCTGCGGCACGGGGTCCACTGGTGACGTGGGTTTCTGATTTGGGAGCCGCCCCGGGCTCTCGGTATCTGATTCCCCCGTTTCGTGGGTGTTTTCTCTGCTCGGTCCCACGCTGGAGGGGCTCCCCCTTGGGCAGGCCTGTTCCTCAAACCGATCCCAGGCTGTCCCCGGGGCCAGCCCCGTCCTCTCCGCCCTCTGTCACCCCCCCACTTCCCGCTCCACCAGCCGCGGGCAGCGCCGTCCCGCAGAGCCTCCCGCAGTGGGGGGAGCATCCCGCAGGGTGTCCTGCAGTGGGGGGAGCGCTCTAGACAGGCCAGTGCTGTCACCATGCACCTCACGTGCCGTCGAGCCCTTGGAGGGAGGCTGGAGCCACCAAGGAACGGGATTTTGTCGTTTACTTCATTTCAATCGATTTGAACAGCCGCCACCCTGCCCTGCATGGCGGCGTGGACACGGCGACTGGCCCTCTCTGTGGTCCCAGGTCCCGGAGGCCGGTGTTCAGGCCCCCGGCTGGGCGCTCTGTTTTTCTGGACTTCCCGGCCGCCGTTTCCGGGCACAGGTGTCTGCGGAGAGTGGCTGCTCCCTCCCGGGCCGGCGGGGGGGACCCGTCAGTGCGTCTTTCCGCGCGGATCACAGATCCCGATGATGACCTGCGTCCGTCCGTCGGGGACCACACCCACAGCTGTCTGGTATCAGCGAGTGCATCGTGGACAGCTTTGCTTAACGTTTTTGGGGAAAACCTTGCTTTTTATATATTTCTTTTGAAAAATATAGAAGAATGAAAAGTAGAGCGTTCCCAACTCTGCCAATCTGTTTTGGGCTTTGTAAAAACTTATTTTTTCTTAAAATGTGTGGGCCCGTAAAAAACATGCTAAAAACGGTGCCTGGGTTCCTGCCCTCGCGCCGCCTCTCCCCCGAGGCTGCCGCGCGTGAAGTGTCTTCGCTCCCCTCTGGATGACCCGGCACCTGCCGCCCTCCGTGGACCCGTGCGTGCGAGTTCCCTTTAGAAACGAACACGCGAGTGGCATCGCGCCGGAATCCGTATCCTCTGTTTGCCGTCACGGTCACGTCCTACGTTACGACGTGTCCTGGAATTATTCTACAACATATGAAAAGCCGAGGTTGGCAAACTAAGGCCCTTGGCCAAATCCGGCCCATCTCCTGTGTTGACGGGGTGCACGCGCTGGGAGCGGTTGCTACACTTTTTAGTGGCTGAGAAAAGTGAAAAGGAGCATAATGTTTTATGACATGAAATGATACGAAATGCAGATTTCAGCGTCTGTAAATAAAGCTTTATTGGCATGCGGCTATGGTCACGCATTTCCACGTTGGCCGTGGCTGCCTTGGGCCACAGCGTCCGCGGAGCTGAGTGGTTGTGACAGTGGCTGGGAGGCCTGCAGAGCCTGGCGCGTTTGCTGTCTGGCCCTTCGCAGGGGCTGAGTCCCTGACACGGCATCTCATCCTCTGTAACCTCGGCGGAGCCTTCCGCGGTTCACGCACGTTGGGGCAGCCGGGGCCCAGAGAGCGGTGTGAGTTTGAAGGTCGTGCTGAGTGGGCCCTAAAACCCTCCTCCAGTCCTAGGTGGTCGTTCTTGCAGAGTTAGGCTGATGCCCGTGGTTATAACTGGTGGCTGTTGCGTTGCACTAGGAAAAGGGGAACTGGCTTAAGACAGCTAGAAGTTGGGCTGACTTTCGACACAATTTTTGGCCTCTTAAATGATGCCTAAGACTAAAACACGTTCTTTAGAGTGCTACATAGTTGCTGTAGCACCTACTGTATGGTGCTATATAGTTTCCACAGCTTTCTGAAGTCACTTATAATGCATCTTGTTTCCCTCTTTGCTGTGGCTGCAAGGGAGCTCAGAAGCAAATTTGCAGCCTGCCTTCAGCAGTCACTGCTCTGTGTTTTGATTTTATCTACTTCATCCTGTTTTCAGATTTGTCTCTGATTTTCCCCTTTGCCCTGACCTTGCTCTGCGATTGTATCTTATCGTTTACATTCCTGAGGGTTGTCTCAGCTCTGGAGGGGCAGAGTGGAGGGGGGCAGGAGCAGAGCAAGGAAGATACTTTGCAAGGTGTTTTCGTGCTTGTCCCCCCGCGTGCAGGGTGGCGGGTGGGGTTTCTTCCTTGGGACGCTCCGTAGGAGGAGACCAAGGCCTGGCCCCCTGGAGGGTCTTAACTGGGTTCACACTCTGGGTGATAACTGGGCGGGGTTTTTGGATGCAGGTCTTGAGTCCGACTTGGGAAGGTGACAGCGAGTGACTCGGGTGGTGAAAGAGGTCCCCCCTGGGGGCCTGAGGGAACGCCCCGGAGCTGGAGAGCCGGCGCCAGTACCCAGAGACCTTGGATGGTTCTGGAGGCAGCTCTGTGGGTGCGTCGCCTCGTTGCAGCCGGGATTTGTCACCTACGCTCTCAGATGTCTCTGCTTCCTCCTGCTGGCCTTGGGATGTCGCTTTGAGTGGGAGAGGGAAGTGGGGGCGCAGGGTGGCCGCGGGAGGTGGAGCCGCGTGAGGCGTGAGGCCGGTGACTGCTGCCGCCCGCCCCTGTGTGCGTGTGGCTCCGGGGACCAGTCTCTCGCTCCTGGGCTTGGTTTGGTTTTCCGTGGCCTGTGTTCCTGCTGCAGGGCTCACGCGTGGAGCTTGAGGGAACCTGGGTCTGTGCAACCTGACATTGGACAAGTAACGGAGCCTCTGTGCCAAGCTCCTCAGTTTACCCAGCAGGGAAATGGGTATGCACGAATGACATACGGCCTTGCAGGCTGGGGTGAAGCGGAGGGAGCTAAGGGGCCAGCTGAGGCACGGTCACACTGCCGGCTGTGTCCTCGTCCCTCCTGCCCGGACCTCAGACCCATGGAGCTGACCTGGGGCCGGGCAGGTGGATGCCACTGCTCAGGGGTGTCCCCAAGGGACCTCAGATCTAACCTGTGCAAAATCAGCCCCATGACACCCCCTCTCCCCCAGACACCCACCTGGGGTCCTCCTTGAGCATAGGCGTCCCAGCCGCCCTCTCGATGGCCGCGTGGCCCCCGTAGCAGCCTCCTGCCTGGCTTCTGTGCTGTCCTGTTCCCGCCGTCCCTTCTCAGTGGGAGGAGCCTGCAGGGCCTCCCACCCCTTCCCGGACAGAATCCAAATCCCTCTCGCCGCCCGTGACCCCCGTGGCTGCCCCCCACCCTTCCGCATGTCGCTTGGGGAGACCCCGAGCTGACGGATCTGGCGGGGGACTTGCTTTTTCTCTGCAGCCCGGGGGGGGCCTCTCTGGGGGATGCCCTGAGTCACCAGTGTCAGAGGCCAGGCCCGAAGGTGCCCGCAGCAGGCCCGGCGGGAGGGGCTGCCCCGGGGGACCCCGTCTGTCCTCGGGCTGAACTCTGCGGCACCCACTGAGACCTTCTGGGAGCGTCGGCCCGGTGTCTCAGTGACCATGGCAACCTCCCTGGCACCAGCCCTGCTTGTCAGGTTGTCGTGGGAGCTGCTGGGCCTAGGGGGTGCCGGGCCTGGGCCGGCGCTGCCCACGTGGGGGCCGGCAGGGGGTGTCGCTCTCCAGAGCCCAACAGGAGTCGGGGGTCCCTCCGGGAGGTCGGATTTTGGGGGGATTGTGTGCGGTGGTGGCCCCTGGTAACCCCTATGGCCAGTTAAACTGGGGGGTGTGGAGCAGGAGCAGTTGGGCGGCCCCCACGGGTACCTGCCCCGGCCGCTGTCCCCTCCTGCGAGTTTTCTGCCGTTGCCAGGTCCCCCCACCTATTGCTTGTAGCCTGGCCGGGCCGCTGTGCTGGGTTGAAGAGTGTCCTCGCCCCCAGCTCTTGTCCCCTAGAGCCCCAGAACGTGGCCTTGTTCGGAACAGGGTCTCCGTGGGTGTGATTAGTTAAGATGAGGCCACGCAGTAGCCGGGAGGCCCCAACCCAGTGTCAGGAGAGGAGACACAGACCTCAGGACACCGGCAGAAGGCCGGTGACGACAGAGGCAGACCCTGCAGGGACGTGGCCGCGAGTCAGGGACATCTGGGAGGGAGGCATGGGACAGATGCGTCCTCGGAGCCCCCAGAGGAACGCGGCACCTTGGGCGTGGCACCTTGGGCGTGGCGCTCTGGCCTCTGGACCGTGAGCAAGTACACGCACGTGCTGTGTGACCCCCGGCGTGTGGCGCTTCGCTGGGGCTGCTCTAGGAAACTGACACGGCCCGCCACGTCCGCTCCTCTCTGCTCACGCTGGCGCCCCACGCCTAGGTGGCAGCCAGACCCGCTGCCGCCGGGACCCTCCTGTCCCAGCACGCCCGCCACTGCCTGCCCTGTCCGAACGCCGCCCCGCGCCGGCCCACGAATCTGTTCTGGCCGCCCCCGCTCCCTGCTGGTTCCTCTGAGGCGCCTGCCGCAGGGCCTTTGCACCTGTTCTGCCCGGGGCGCTCCTCCCGTCTCTGTGCCATCCTAGTCAGAGTCGTCTGGTGTAGAATTGCGCCCTGTCCCCGCACCTTTGTTGTTTCCCGGCTCGGGTCGCCCTCTGAGAAGCTGGGGTTTGACGTGTTTGTCCTGCCGCTGTTTGTCACCCCTGCTGGGACGGGCACTCCGTGGGGGGGGGGGCTTCTGCCTCTGTTCCCTGCTGCGTCCCGCGTTCTAGCAGTGCCGGGTACACAGTAGGTGCCTACTGTTGGGCTCTGGCTGGGCATAGCCTGACCTGGCGCCCGGTGCCCTGTGGGGGATCTCAAGTCCTTCCGTCCGTGTGGCCCTCTCCTGCTCCCCGAAGACCTCCCAGGTCACTCCGTGGGTGGCCACAACTGTCCCTTGCTATCCCCGAGCGTGGCTCCTGAGCTTTGGGGTGAACAGGAGCCCGTTGCGAGGCTCGGGGCGGCCGGGATGTAGGAGAACTGAGTTCTGGCTGCTTCAGCCTTCACAGCTCGATTTCCGTATCTATAAAATGGACACAATCAGATTCCTGTCTCTCGAGGTCGTTCTGAGGGGTCAGTGAGGTCGTACCCGAGGGAGCCCGTTGCCTGGCGCTGGGCACGTGGAAGCCTCGGCGTGGGTCGGGTCGGGGCTCGCTGCGCTTTGCAGTTTGCTGTGTCGAAGCTGCCGCCACCTTTGCAGGGAGGGTGGGGCGTTGCAGCTGGGCGACCCCTGGGGCCAGGGGGGGACTTCAAGCCTGCGTCTCCACGGGTGGGTGGCCTCTGGACACCTCCTGCGCCCCAGGAAGCAAGTTCCGTGGGGCCCAGACTGGCTCCCCGGGCAGCTTTCTGGGGGGTTCCAGGGCCCGTGAGGTTTGTCTGCTGTCTGGCAAGAGGGGAGCCCCCCGTTAAGTCGGGAAACCCGAGACACGGGACCTGCTGCCTGTGTTGGGCAGAGTCGCTCTCGCCTCGGTTTGTGCATCTGTAGAATGGGGGCGGCTGCCTTCCCTGCCGTGTAGGGGAGTGGATGCTAGGGCGGCCGCCGTGACGAGGACATCAGCCGCACACGCACGGTTGTGGGTGTGTCACAGCACCCTGGGCGGGACCCTGAGCCTGCCGCTCGCTGGGGCTCCCTGTGCGTTGGAGGGTGCGCACACGCTGGGGGCTTGATGCAGCTGCTGCTGCGGGTGTCCGGGGTGGGGCTGCCCCGCCTGGTGTCTGCTGTCTGGGCAGGGAGGGCGGAGGGGAGGGTGCTCCAGAGGGGCCCTCAGCTGGCATGGCACATGGCAAGTTCGCCTGGCACCTGTCCTGTGTTGGCGCGTGTAAGCCTCATGACGCGGTGTGGCCAGAGCTGTTTCTCCCTGCTTACACAGGGGGAAACTGAGGCACAGGGTGGTATTGTCATTGGTTCGGGATGCACGGCTCGCAAGGTCCTTTCTTGGCTGGCGGTCGTCCTGGGCAGGGACAGTCCTGGGTGCACCGTGTGCCTGGCCCCGGGCATCACGGCCCACACCTCTGCCCCGACCCCGCCTGCTCCCCCCGGGGTCGCCATCTGGCTCCCGGCTGCGGCCGGCTCTGCCTGCAGGAAGCTGACGCCGCTGTCTTGGCTGCTCCCTGCTCGGCTATAAATAGCAGCCGCAGTGGCGGCAGGAAGCTGCATCTCCTGGCACCTGGGCCCGGCTGCTGCCCCTCTCCGCGGCACCTCGTGGACCCGGCGGGGGGGACACCGAGGCGGAGACGTGTGTCCCAGGTTTGCTGTGCGACTTTCAGGTGCGCATTGCCCTCTCTGAACCCTGAGCCCCCGGCCGCATGTCCCGGTGTCGGAAGACGCGGTGCACGGTCTGACTATTGAAGCAGGTGCGTGGCTGTGCCTTGGAGAGAGGGGAGTCGAGTTGAGGAGGGAGAAATGGTGGGACTCTGGGCCTGGGGGGGTTCCCGGGGGAGGCGGGCCCTGTCTGGATGCCGAGTCAAGCAGTGGGGGGGAGCAACGTGGCGAGGTGGGATGGCCTGGAGGGCCCGGGACTGCGGGGGTGCCGGGCGTTGGGGACACGTCCCCGCTGCTGGGCTGCCGTGGGACTTTTGCGCAACCTCTCTGGGACCCGTGAAATGTGCGACGCGCCTTCCAGACGCCCCGGTGGGACCGAGGTGCCGAGGTCTTTGGGGCAAGGCGGGCGTTTCGTCGCGGCCTTGGTGGTCTTGGTGGCCTCGGTGGCTGTGAGCGTCGTGGCAGTGAATGCCGCGGATGCCGCTGTCTTGCCACAGGGCGGGGCTGGCCCCGGCCCTGCCTGGACCGCCCTGGGGGCCCTGGAGCGTGGTCACAGCAGCTGCGGGGCGGGGGCACTGGCCCACGCCAAGGACGTCCCAGGCGGCTTTGGTGGCCCCTGGCGGCCCCGCTGACCTCCCGCCTGTCCATCCTGACACGGGGAGGCCAACACTGCTGGGACCCGGTGTCCTCCCCGCGTACTGCGGTGGTTCAGTCCCTCGCAGAGCGCCTCCTGCCAGGCGTCCCGGCGACTCGGGTAGGCCTCGTGGAAGTTCGTTCTTGGCCTGGGACGAAGGGCCGCGGGGAAGTGTAGGTCCCCACAGGGCAGCTCTCCTGCGTCCCCGTGCGTCTCGCTGGAGCCTGGGATGTGCAGTCAGCGACACATCACTGGCCAGAAAAAACGTCCCTCAGGAGTGTTGAGGAGTCGTGTGTTGTTAGCCAGGGAGGGACGTCTCCAGCGACAGGCCATGGGGCTCTGCCTGACTCACGTGTTTTTTTTGGGAGAGAGAGTCTCCCTCTGTTGCCCGGGCTAGAGTGCCGTGGCGTCAGCCTAGCTCACAGCAGCCTCCAAGTCCTGGGCTCAAGCGATCCTCCTGCCTCAGCCTCCCGAGTAGCTGGGACTACAGTCATGCACCGCCATGCCCGGCTAATTTTTTCTGTGTTTTAGTAGAGACAGGGTCTCGCTCTTGCTGAGGCTGGTCTTGAACTCCTGAGCTCAAGCGATCCTCCCGCCTCGGCTTCCCAGAGTGCTGGAATTACAGGCGTGAGCCACCGCGCCTGGCCACATTGTCATCAAAGCCTGGACTCTGAACTACTGGGGACGTGTGGTCACCGTATAGGTGACGGCACTGGGGGGCTTGCCCAGGCCGTGTGGGAGTGCAGCGTCACATGAACCCCCAGAATTGCCTGGTGGACTCCGTGTCTGTGGGGTGGGGCTCTGGGAGTGCCCTGGAGGCCCAGAGAGTCTTGGTTTTGGAGCCCATGATCAGCAGAGTGACGCCGCCTCCCGGGCGTCCCAACCCCCGGCAGCTGTGAACTACGCTGTCACGGCGCAGAGGGGGGTTGAGGTTGCAGAGGGAATCAGGCTGCTAATCAGCTGACCTTGAGCTAGGAGATGATCCTGGATTATCCGGGCCCAGGTAATCGCAGGTCGTTATGAGAAGGGGGCGGGAGGGCAGAGGCGCAGAGGTTGGCAGCGGCTGTGCTGCGTCCTTTGAGGATGGGGACGGGGCCGTGAGCCGGGGAGGGACACAGTCTGACCTGGAGCTTCCAGAAGGGACATGGCCCTGCCAGCGCCTTGGTGTGAGCCCGTTAAACCCAGTGCAGATTTCAGACCTCCAGAGCTGTAAGATGACGGATTTGTGCTGTTTTATGCCACCAAGTCTGTGGTCATTTGTCACGGCGGCGCAAGGAAGCCCCTGCAGAGCGTGTGACTCCCCTGTGCACCAGCAGCCGGGAGCAGGGTCGCAGGTGACGTGGCCACATGGGCGGTGGCGTGTCCCTGTGGCTGGTGACTTTGGAATGCGATGACCCCCCAGTCTCTTGGCCTCAACCTGGGGCTGTGGCTGAAGGACATAGGCTGCTAAGGGCCGTGCCCATGGAAACAAGATGCGAAGGAAATGCCCGGAAGCCGAGAGGTGACCGTTTGGAAGGTGACATGAGATGGGGCGTGTTTCCTTTTTTCTTTTTCTTTTCTTGTTTTAATTCCTTTAGATCCAGCTGGTACCTGGTACCAGCGGACGCTCAGAAAAAAAAATGTGTCCCCGGCATGTCCCATGACAAGCCATGTTGGTTCTCCTGGGCGGGCCTCCCAGGTGGGGTCTTGGGGCCGCGGCCTGTCCCCAGGGGCAAGTGCTCCCGATTCTCAGAACAGCCGGGTGACGCCATGAGCAGCTTCGTCCCGGCTTCGTTGAAAAGAGGAGGGAGGTGGCCCACGCCTCCTGCCCCGACGGCCTCCGTGTCCAGGAGCCCGAAGCCGGCAGTTGAGTCAGCTGGGTCCTTAGGTGGGGGGAGGCCTCTTCGCCTGCCTGGGGAGGCCCAGGGAACAGGCCCTGGGGACGGCCGGCTTGTCACGGGCCGTGTGGGGTCTGGGGGACGGAGGGGGCCAGGGGAGGGCATCGCACCGGCCAACCGCAGTCCAGGAGGCCGGGCTTGGGGCTGCAAGGTGAGGTGGCTGCCTTTTACTAAAGAAAACATTATAGGTGACGTTCAGGTCACCCGAGTCCCCTCCCCGGAGGCCACCGCCTCTCACTGGGGCGTGGGCCTTTCTAACCCATGTTTTTACGTCCCCACGGCCTCTGTGTGTGTCCCTGCACCGCCTGGGCTGGCCTGGCGCAGAGCTGGGAAGACGCACGTGGGACCCGTTCCGTGTGCGCCGCCGTCGGAATCTGCCGGCGTTGCTGTCCGCAGTGCCCGAGTGTGGACGGCTTTTTATACGATCCAACCCGGCTCGCTCTCCCTGGCCGGGCCCTCGGCAGACCGGTGGTTCTGAGCAGGGACCGGTGGCCTAGGCTCCCTCCCCCACCGCCTCTTATCAGCTGTGTTGTTCCTGCAAGGCTCCGTGCCTCAGTTTCCCTATATGTAAAATGGGGACCAAAAGAGCACCGACGTGCTAGGATTTTTTGTTTGTTTTGGGACTTAGCAGGGTAATACATGTTGCATCTGGAGCTGTGTCTTCAGCGATGATGATTCTTATCTTCATCATCATGGTTTCTGACGTGCGTCGGTGCTGTTAGGTCCAGTTGGCTAATTGTACCCTCTGTGTGGTGTTTTGTCACGGCCTACGTGACGCGTGACGGCTGTGTTCCCGGGAGACGGCCACCTGGGTTGGTTCCAGTGTTTGCTGTAGGAAGAGGCTGCCGCGGACCTTTTGCGAGCACCCCTAGTGGCGTGGGCCGTGGCGGGTGGACTCGCCAGCCTGCGGGGCCAGCGGGCGCTCCCAGGCACTGCCCCGGCAGCCCTCTTTCCGCTGAGGTGCGCATCCCCCCTGCCAAATCCTCGCCAGTGGGAGCCACCCCGGGGGCCAGGCTGGGCATGTGGTCTGGCAGCTGCCTTACAGAAAGGATGTTTTGTTTTTGATTTTTAGAAGCAGAACAAATGTGTTCTCTGTAAGTTGGAAAATGAAGCAGTGAAAAGCTTGCGCAGAGAAAATACGAGCACGTCGCAACACCCCACCCCCAGGCTGCCGGCATCCCGCCCAGCGTGGATTCGGATGAAAGGGAAGGGTGGGAACCTCCCCCGCAGCAAGTGGCCTTGGAGGCGGGGGCCGTGAGACAGATTCTGGGCCTCCCACTCTGGACCCAGGAGGTGGGAATCCTCAGGGATGGGGCCGGTGTTTGGTGGCTGGGGTGGGGCTTTGAGTCCAGGGGACTGGGGTTCGAGTCCTGCCTCTGCCCTCCGTTGGCTGTGTGACGTGGGGCAGGAATCTTGACCTCTCTGAGCCCTGTGACCTTGTCTCCTTGCATGAGTCCTGCAAGGAGGCTGTGCACACAGTAGGTGTCCTGCGGATGCTTGTGCACTCATGGCGCGGACAGCAGGGTTGCTCAGCCCGGGCGCTGCTCGTGCAGTGGGGCTGGGTCCTTCTCCGTGCGGGGCTGTCCCCTGTGTGCTGACGCCAGCGGTGCCCCCCACACCCTTCGGGACACCCAGAGATGTCTCTGACGTCGCCCACTGTCCTCGGGGGGCACATTGCTCCCCAACCCCGCCGGACGGGACGGGATCTCAGAGAGGCCCAAGACGGGCGGAGGGGCCCCCTGAAGGAGTTCCCCTTGGAGCCTGTGCCCCGCGTAGAGCTTGTATTCGCTCAGATGCTTTCATTAAATGCCTGCTGTGTACTCCCCCCAGATTTGCGGGGCGCTCCGCCTACCCTGCCCTGCCTTGGTGATGGGATATGGCGGCAACTTAAGGCCCATCCCTGCCTCAGTTTCTCTCTCTGTGAAACAGGATTGGTGTCGTCCTGAGGGTTGCAGGTGATCCAGCGAGGAGCTCTGTCAGCTTTGGGCTGGCCGTTGCCTTTCTGGGCCTCAGTTTCCCCATCTGGAGAATGCGGTTCGTAGCAACACTTGCCTCCCGGCTTGCTGGGGGGAGTCAGCGAGGCTGTGGGCCTGTCCTTGGGGTCCCCGTGGCCGGCCGTGTGCGGGGTGGGGACTCTGTGCGTGGCCGTGCGTGTGGGGGGCTCAGTTGCCTTCCTCCCCGGGCCCCCCGAGGAGCTGGCTCAGCAGAGACCCTAAGGGGATTAAGTGGGTTCATTTGATCCCGAATGTGAACTTCAGCAGGCGGCATATCTCCTTGGAGATGAAAGCCAGGCGGGCGCTGAGCCACCTGGCCCACGCGGGGGGTGCGGGATGTTATCCTCCGCGGCCGGCCCCGTGGCTTCCAGTCCCTCGCTGCAAGCCGTGGCTGGAGGGGTCGCGGGGGCGTGTGTGCTTCCCGCGCCCACCTGATCGCGCAGGCACGCGCCGGGTCAGCTTGTCACATCCCCTTGGCCTTGTGAGCCAGCAGCGAGCATCGTTTTCCCCGGGTGACGGGCAAGCAGCTCAGAGAGGTTAGCCACCTGCCCAGCGCCACACAGCACCCCGGCAGCCCCTGGCAGTATTCACAGCATGTACTGAGATTCCTCCTTAACATGGACGTGACTTCGCACGGGATCGACAGCAGCCACGCCGCTGGCGCGGTGTGTGTAGGGGGCAGCGAGAGGAGGGAGTTGCCGGCTCCCGCCGAGAGGCGCAGGCGCGGACTCAGGAGAAGCGAGGTCCGAGCCTCCTGGTGCTGGCGGCCTGTGAAAGCAGCGTTGCGAGAAATGACAGGTGTTGGGGGCGGGCCTGGCAGGTGTTTTTGTGGCCGGGTCATTTGACAGTTGTGTGGGGAGGGGGCTTTTACGGAGGGGACGGTCCCATCGGCTGTGCGCGGGTCAGGGGTGGTTCAAAACATCCCTGTGCGTTTCTGAGATGGCCGGGGGACGTGGGGACCCCGCCGCGGAGGCCCTCTGCCCTAACAGCACCCCAAAACCAGCAGGACCAATAGTAATGATGCTGCTGTTCCGGGACGGGTCTCTCTGCGGTCCGGACGGTGGCCGTCATGACAATAATACACCGTGGGGGGTGGGATGAGTGTCCTGGAGACCCTCTGTTTCCATATCATTGACTGTGACAGAAATAGCTGGACGGGCAGAGTGGGCACCGGGGCGGACCCTCACCCTGTCACCAGCTAGCTCGGATGCCCGCGGGAGCCTCTGCCCGGCCCCGGAGTCCACCCTTGTCCCTGCGGTGTGTTCTCCACGCTACAGCCGGGGGGGGGGCGGTGCCCGTCACAGGGACAGCGGGACCTGCCAGCCGGTGTCTGGGCCCGCACGGCCCCTTCGCTTCCCTCCGCCCCAAGAATAAATCCAGAGGCCGCCGGGGAGCTGCTCAGCCCGGCCAGGCCCCCGCCGCGCGCTGCTCACCCCTGGGCCTTTGCACTGGCTGTCACCCCCGCCTGGAGCGCTTCTCCTACAGACCTGCGCGGCCGTGTCCCTGCTGCCACTCGGGGCTCACTCAGGTGCACCCTCGGGAGGCTCGGGGTGACACAGGGTGACTCAGAGCAGAGGAGAGGCAGGTCCAGCCGGAGGGGACCTGCACACCCCGCCCAGGGCTCCCCGAGCCTCTCTCCTGCCGGCCGGCGCCTTTTGCTGGCCGGATTCCACGTCATCAAATAACCAGTTATTGTGATTTTGTAATTTTTTTTTGCAAATTTTAAAATTATCCTGTAGTCCCAGCTACTCGGGAGGCTGAGGCAGGAGGATCGCTTGAGCCCAGGAGTGTTAGGTTGCTGTGAGCTAGGCTGACGCAACGGCACTAACACTAGCCCAGGCAACAAAGTGAGACACTGTCTCCAAAAAAAAAAAAAAAGTCTTAGAAATCTTGCATATATTTTACACTAACACATCCCAGTTAGGACTAACCACATTTTGGGGGCTGACCATCCGTGTACGGCTACTGGCTACAGT
>CAUYRT010107020.1:0-14967 GCA_963574885.1 Lepilemur ruficaudatus
TGGCTCACGCCTGTAATCCTAGCACTCTGGGAGGCTGAGGCGGGCAGATCGCTTAAGGTCAGGCATTCGAAACCAGCCTGAGCAAGAGTGAGACCCCATCTCTACTAAAAATAGAAATTAATTGGCCAACAACAACAACAAAAAATATATATATATATATAAATTAGCTGGGTATCGTGGCGCATGCCTGTAGTCCCAGCTACTTGGGAGGCTGAGGCAGAAGAATCATTTGAGCCCAGGAGTTTGAGGTTGCTGTGAGCTAGGCTGACGCCACGGCACTCACTCTAGCCTGGGCAGCACAGTGAGACTCTGTCTCAAAAAAAAAAAAAAAATTACAGTTTTGTAGCTGCAATTTACCATCTTAAAAAAAAGCTTCTACAAGTCAAGGATATTTTGAAGGACTTATCTAATTAATGAGGAAAACCAGTCAAAACCCAAGACATTTTCTAAGTTTTTATCCTAGTATGATACATTGGAAGGAAAAAATGATTAAATGTTTGCGATTAGATTGCTCAGAAACTAGAGAACTGCCTACTGAAATGCTAATTTTAAAGCACATATGAAGTCAGCTAAAGGAAGGGAAAGTCATAATATTGGATTTTGCAGACAGCATTAGAATATATGTATGTATGTATGTATATAACTTTGGACTTGAGTATTGATCTCCAATTATAAATGTTCCATTAATATAATGGAAGATGAGCTGTTTCTTGAATTCTGAGATTATGCCAGATCTTTATTGACCTCTTGTAAGAGGCTGTCATCTTCTCTGAGTTGCTTAGAATATTCTCTGGCATTATTCTGATGGCTAAAGACTAGTGTCCTTGTTTGGCCTTGTAATTTCTCTTTTCTGCCCATTTTACCTCAAGTATTGTTGTTAACTAAAACAGTCCATGGCCGTTAATGTTTGGATGCTCTTCCCACAGTGCTTTTTCCTAAAACAGTATCTGCTTTGGGAAATCAGTACGTGATGAAACATCATGAAGGTTTTGGTCACAAAAACATTATCTTTACAGGTGCCATTTTCTCATCTTAATTCTACCCTAATGATCACGGAAATGATTTTTAGAAAAGGTTTCTTTCCACTTTAGTTGGAACATACTAAGAAAGAATAGACTAGGAAGTCCCAGTCAAGGATGAGGAGCTAAGATTCTCTTTTTTATTTACCTCTGTCCATATTTATCAATAAAAATCTAGACGAAAAGCAACTAACAGAATTCCTTTACAGGACTGAAAGAAAAGCAAACCAAATGATACATTTCTCAAAAAGTAATTTTGAATATCAGTTTATTCCTCACATCTTCAAAGATTCCCTATGTTCATGTCTTAAAGCTGTAGCCATCTAGTTTAAATAATAAATTTGTGATACTTGGTTTCCAAATGAACCTTTTAATTGGTAGAAATGGCTTTTTGTTATAGGTGATTATTAAGTATGCTGAGGAAAATAAAAAGGAATGGACTTCTATAGAACACTTAATAAGTACTCCATGCATATATTGTATTATTTTTGAAATATTTTCTGATTATAAAACTAATTCAGTCATAGTAGGTACAAAGAAAAATAAAGAAGGATGCTTCTGTAGTGTTCTACTCTTTGTTCTGTGAATAAATAACTGGAGCACAGGGCTGTTTTCAGGACTCTGCCTCCATCTCTTGTCTTGGCTCTTTCTTTCGAAATCCCTTTTTCAGCATAGAAGACTGTAGCTCTGGTAACTCTGGTAACTCACACTTCCCAGCTTCACCACCTGTATTAGTTGGGTTGGGCTACCGTAACAAAATGCTGCAGATTGGATCACTTAAACAATGGCAATGGCCTCCCAGTTCTAGAGGCTTAGGAATCCCAGATCAGGTGTGAGCTTATTTGGTTCCTGGTGAGGTTCTCTTCCTGGCTTGCAGACAGATAGCGGTGTTCTCCCCACATCCTCACATGGCTTTTCCTCACGGTGTGTGGAGAGAGAACATGCTGTGGTGTCTCTTCCTCTTCTTATAAGGACACCAGTAATATCGGAGTAGAGCCCCACCCTTATGACCCCTTATGAACCTTTATTGCCTCCTTATGGGCCCTATCTCCAAATGTGGTCACGTTGGGAGTTTAGGGGTTCAACACAGGAATTTTGGCAGGATACACCTGCAAAAAAAAAAAAAAAATGAGGGCCATTTCTGGTTCCAAGTTCAAAAATGTCAAGGATGGACTTTTACTGGCTTAGGATCTGTCAACGGTAGGGTACCACTGTTGGCATAATTTGTTTCAGGGCTCACTCCTTGCCAATCATTGGCTTCTTAAAGAGCTAATATTCACAGATTAAAACTCCCATTTATAATACTCTATGCATTTGGTGTGTTCAATCAAGGGTGAATAGGAGTCAAGCATAAAAGAATATTTCTTTTTTATAAGATTAACAGAAAGATAGAAAATAAGTTAATTCTCGAAATGTAGACTATTCTGCTCAAAGTTTTGGTGGCAGGAGAAAGAGAAATTCTGAAATGTACAGAATCTGAAATTTATGATATTTTTGACATCTGAAGATCCATTGCCGTATTTCTTGATTTTTTAATGGAGCACTATTGGGGATAGGAGAAAATATTATTGGAGAAATTCAGAAGATGTATGCAGTAGTATACAAGATGGACCGAAGGGGAGATAAAATGGCTAATGAGGAGGATATTATAATAGATTATGCAAGATCTTAAAATATTGAGGGAAGTTGTCAGTGTAGATGAAAACAAGGATGGCTAGAGGTGTACTAAGAATATTAACAATAACCTAATGTCTTAAAAATTATATTTTGTGTGAAAAGCAAAATAAGTGCCACAAAGAGAGCAAAATTAGGAAAATGGATAAGTTTGTAAAGTGGGTAGGCTACATCATTCTTAGATTTTTCACAATAATCAGAGAAAAACAGGAAAGTTGACGGTGGAGACGATCTAGGACTAGCAGTTATAATTTACACTGGTAGCATTTTCCTTGAAGAAAATTGACAGATACTTGAATCTAAGAATATGAAAATTGTAGAACGGAAAAATGCTGCTCAGGAAACATGAGGTGGTTAACGCTGTGTTGTGCTCTTTATGCTGAAGGCCACACCAGTTTGGGAGCCAGTTGAGGTCACATCTACATTAGTACCCAAACAACCGTGATTCTGTGTTCCCACCTGTCCATACAAGAACATTGCTACCCTTCAAAGTACCCCAGTTCATTTTTGTGAGTCACTGGCACATCACAAATGCCCAGGAACATGATTTTCCATATTCCTCCCACCCCATCCCTTCTTGTCAACTGCTTCACTAATTCCAGGAGAAATGAACTCATCCAGACACTGCTCTGGCCAAGCTTCTGTCTTCAGATACTCCCAAACCTACCCTTCCTTGTGTCCCAGGGCAGTACTGGTTTGCATGGAGAAAGGAGGAGCACTTCTCCTTCAGGTATTCATTCAACAAACATTGAAAAGTCTACGGTGGAACGTGGCAGGGTTCCAGGCCCTGGGGTGCACATCCATGAGCAAGACAAAGTCCCTGCTGTCGGGGAGTTACGTTCTGAGCTGTGCTTCCTCAGCAGGGAGGTCAGAGTACAGCCGGTTCTCCATATCTGCAGGTTCAGCATCCATCCACGGTTCCACGGGGGGACTGTGGACTCTAGCATCTGCGGATTTTTGATACCAAAGGACGACTGTATTGCAAAGCTTCTGGCAAGGATGAATGTTTCAGCTTTGGGCTTTTATTAGCACCTCTGTTAGCGCCTCTCCAATAAAACCCTCATGTGCCGTGGAAAGAAGAAACCATGTTTAGGCACACAATGCCTCAATCCATACTTAAAGAACAATCTGCATTTTTGTTTTGTTGACAGAACAACAATATTCAAAGATGTAACTCTGCCTGTTGCATCGACAACTTTTCACACAATTCTAGAGCCTCAGCTTTTTCCTTGGCCTGTTGTGAAGGTCTTGCCAGGTCAGAGCTTGCCCTTTACCTCACATACTTGGCTAAAGGAGTAGCTAAGTTGTCACCTCTTGCAAAACAGAAAACAGCTCCACTTTTGACATGACGGGATTTTTGACTTTTGATACATTCCTCTAGATTTCAAAGTTCTTAGGATGATATTTTAATCAGATTCAAACTCAGGCAATTGTGAGCTTCCTCTTCCCTTAGCAGTCTCTCAACAGCAGCCTGGGAGCAGGAATTGGATTTTTCATGAAAGCAATGGAAGGTTTACCTTTTCCTTGTATATCTTGTTTTTCAGGTATCACTGCCTTTTCCTAGTGCATTCTGTGATAAGGATTCCAGAAGCCATGCTACTTTTATGGTAGGACACAGTTTTTCTGGAAGATTACAACAGTCACTTCTAAGAGAAACGAGGCTTAAAATGGCTCAACTTGAAACTATGTCTACAAGTCAATTCAGATTCGGCAACAATTTGTTGATGCAGCCAGAGTTCCCAGATTCCTTTCTGTACCCATTAGGGAGTAGGGAGGCACTGCAAAGGAGCCATAGTGCCACTAGAGGGCAGTATTGGACAGAGAGGAAAAACGGAACCACATTCCACAGAGTTAAATAATAATTGAATAAATCTCAATTTAAAATACCAAGATCCTGTAGTCCCAGCTACTCGGGAGGCTGAGGCAAGAGGATGCTTGAGTCCAGGAGTGGGAAGCTGCAGTGAGCTATGATCTCGCGGCTGCACTGCAGCTTGGATGACAGAGCGAGATCTCATCTTTAAAAATAAAATTAAAATAAATAAAAGAAAAGAAAAGAAAACAGAATACATCAGGATCTTGCCAGTCAGAAGTCACCAGCTTTTTTAACTACTGCAGCACTGCTTACACATATATGTAATAATAAGCATGTTTTGCATTCATGATTTCTCCCGTTCATCTGCAAGTTCCTTGAAGTATAAGGGCTATCTTGTACTTCTTTCATCTATTACATAGTATTTGTTGAAGAAATGAATATTTTTTAAGCATCCTCTGAATATATACTGAATTAATGTTTGAGAATTTTTTATAAAAATGCAATTTTGAAGTTGTCTGCTTTATTTTTAATGGACAAGTAAAAATTATATCTATTTATGGTGCACAACATGATCTTTTGATATATGTATACATTGTGGAAAAGCTAAACGAAGCTATTTAACATAAGCACTCCCTCACATAATTTTTTTGTTGTGGTGAGAAAACTTAAAATCTACTCTTTTAGCAATTTTCAAATATACAGTATATTGTTATTAACTGTATTCACCATGATGTACAATAGACCTCTTGAAATTATTCCTCTTGCATAACTGAAATTTTGTGACCTTTGACCAACATCGCCCCATTCCCCCAAACCCGAGCCTTTGGTGGCTACCATTTTACTCTTTGTTCCTATGTTTGACCTTTTTTACAATCCACATAAAAGTGAAATCATGTGGTATCTGTCTTTCTGCACCAGGCTTATTTCGCTTAATGTAATGTCTTCTAGGTTCATCTACATTGTTACAAATGACAGAATTTTCTTTTTTTTAAAGACTGAATAGTGTATATTATGTGTATATACCACATTTTCTTTATCCATTCATCTGTTGATGAATGCTTAGGTTGATTCCATATCTTGGCTATTGTGAGTAATGCTAGAATGAACACTGGAGTGCAAATATCTCTTTGACTTACTGATTTTGTTTCCTTTTGATGTATACCCAATAGTGGTATCACTAGATCATATGGTAGTTCTATTTTTAATTTCTTGAGGGACCTCTGTACTATTTTCCATAATGGCTATACTAATTTACATGTCCACCAACAGTGTGCAAGGGGTCCCTTTTCCTTACCAACACTTATCTTTTATCTTTTTTAAAATAGCCATTTTAACAGATGTGAGGTAATATCTTACTGTGATTTTAATTTGCATTTTCCTGAAGATTAGTGATGTTGAGTATTTTTCCATATACTTGTTGAAGATTTGTAAGTCATTTGAGAAATGTCCATTCAGGTTCTTTGCCCATTTTTAAATTAGGTTATTTGTTTTCTTACTATTGAGTGGTTTGTGTTCCTTAAATATTTTGGATATTCACCTCTTATTAGATGTATGATTTGCAAATATATTCTCCCATTCCACAGGTTGTCTCTTCACTTTGTTGACTGTTTTTCCTTTGCTGTGCATAAGCTTTTTAGTTTGATGTAATCCTATTTGTCAACTTTTGCTTTTGTTGCCTGTGCTTTTGGGTCATATTTTTAAAATCTTTCTTTTCTTTTACCTAACTGCTTTGGCTAGGACTTCCAGTACTGTGTTGAACAAAAGTGGTGAAAGTGGGCATCCTTGTCTTGTTCCTAATCTTAGGAAAAAAAAGATTCAAACTTTTCACCATTGAGTATGATGTTAACTATGGGTTTGTCATATACAGCCTTGATTGTGTTGAAGTACATGCCTTCTATACCTAATTTTTTAAGAATTTTTATTATGAAGAGATGATACATTTTGTTGAATATGTTTAATGTTTCTATTGAGATGATTATATGGTTTTTGTACTTCATTCTGTTAATGTTGTGTGTCACATTTTGATTCGCGTATGTTGAGCTGTCCTTGCATTATAGGGATAGATGCCACTTGATCATAGTGAATGATCTTTTTAATTTGCTGTTGAATTCAGTTTATTAGTATTTTGTTGTGGATTCTTGCATCTGTGTTTCTCAAGGATATTGACCCGTAATTTTCTTCTCTTATACTGTCCTTGTCTGGCTTTGGTATGAGGGTATCAATGCTAGCCTCATAAAATGAGTTTGTACATTTTTCCTCCTCTTCAATTTTTTGGAAGAGTTTGAGAAGGATTGATACTATTTCTTCTTTAAATGTTTGGCAGAATTCAGCAGTGAATCCATCAGGTTCTGGGCTTTTCTTTCAGGGGAGACTTTGTATTATTAGTTTAATGTCTTTACTCATTTGTTCTGTTCAGATTTTCTATTTCTTCATGATTCAGTCTTAGTGGATTGTATGTGTCTAGGAACTTATCCATTTTTTTCTAGGTTGTTCAATTTGGTGTCATATAATTGTTCATGGGAGTCTCTTATGATCATTTGTATTTCTGTGGTATCAGTTGTAATGTATTCTCATTCATCTCTTATTTGTTTTGAGTCTTCTCTCTTTTTTCTTAGTTTAGCTAAAGATTCGTCTACTTTGTTTATTTTGTCAAAAAACCAGCTCTTAATTTTTTTGATCTGTTCCCTTATTCTTCTAGTCTCTATTTCACATTTCACTTATTTCTGCTATGATCTTGATTGTTTTCTTTCTTCCACTAACTTTGGGCTTAGTTTCTTCTTCTTTTTCTAGCTCCTTGTGGTTTGATGTTAGGTTGTTTTGCTTAAGATTTTTTTTTTGAAGTAGGCTTTTATTTACTATAAACTTCCCTCTTATTAATAAAACTGTGTTTGCTACATCCCATAAGTTTTGTTATGTGGTGCTTCCATTTTTATTTGTCTCAAGACATTTTTAAATTTCCCTTTTAATTTCTTCTTCTAACCCATTTGTTGTTTAGGAGCATGTTGTTTAATTTCCACATATACATAAAATTTCCAAAATTTCTCCTATTATTGATCTCTGGTTTTATATCAGTGTGGTCAGAGAAGATACTTGGTATGATTATGATCTTCTTAAATTTGTTAAGATTTGTTTTGTGGCCTAAAATACGATCTATTCTGGAGAATATTTAATGTGTGCTGGAGAAAACTGTGTATTCTGCTGCTGTCAGATGGAATGTTCTATATATGTCTGTTAGGTCCATTTAGTCTAAAGTGTAGTTTAAGTCCAATGTTTTCTGATTGATTTTCTGTTTTGATGATCTATCCATTGCTGAAAGTGGGGTATTGAAATCCCCTGCTATTAGTGTATTATAGTCTCTCTCTTTTCAGATCCCTTAATATTTGCTTATATATTTAGGTGCTCTGACAGTGGGTGCATATATTTACAATTGTTATATCTTCTTGATGAATGGATCCCTTTATCATAATATAGTGACCTTCTTTGTCTTATTTTATAGTTTTTGACTTAAAGCCTCTTTTATCTGATGTTAGTATAGCTACCCCTGCTCTCTTTTGGTTTCCATTTGCATGGAATATCCTTTTTCTTTTTAAAAAAGTTTTTTATTTTATTTTTATTTTTTAAAGATAGGGTCTGGCTATGTTGTCCAGGCTGGAGTGCAATGGCTATTTTCAGACACGATCATAGTGCACTATAACCTCGAACACCTGCAATCAAATGATCCTCCTGCCTCAGCCTCTGCAGTAGCTGAGACTACAGGAGTGCACTGCTGTATCTGGTCGCACTTTCATTTTTATTCTTAGCTTTCTATCCCTTTCTCTTCTCCTTCCTAAATTCCTATAACTTGAATATTTGTTCTTTTGATGCTGTCCCATAAAGCTCATAAACTTTCTTCATTCTTTTACAATTTTGAAGTTTTGATGTAGAGTAGAACGTATTACAGAAAGAGACTTAATGAAGTTCTGTTGGACACTGGCTTAAGGAAAGACTATCCATAATGACTACGTATCGTAGTGTGTGCAATGTGCCTTACCTGTCAATAGTACTGAAGCTGCACTCTTTAATGTCCCTACCAATTTATCATGCCTTTCACTGAGTGCCTAATACATGTTAGGTGTTATTATTACTACTGATAATGTTACTTGCTGTTATCGTTCTTACTTCATGCCACAGAGATTTATTCTGACTAATTGTTTCACTCAGTTTGGGAGAGAGAAACACTGAAATCAGTAAGAAGAGTCCTGCATTTTTAACTGGCGGACTTGGTTGGCTGCTAGGGTATGATTTATATCTTGAACTTTCAGGCCAACATGCATGAAGGAAGTGCTGTGGCATAATCTTATCAAGCCACAAAAATCTAAGGTGATAAAAAATTGCTAGTTTTGTTTTGTTTTAATGATGGAGGCCTTTCATCTGAAGGAAAGTACTTTGCTATATTTGCTAAGTCTATTTTGAAGTTACAGGTTCCATCTTCTTAAACCAACCTTAATCTATCTTTTCTTCTTATTTTAAGAACATTTTAAATTGGGGTCAGGAATAATACTCATTTTAAAAAAACTTTCTATTTTGAAAAGTTGCAAGCATAGAGAAAATCGGAAGGAAGAATGTAATCAACACTTAAGTCCTCACAATCTACATCTGACAATTATCACTTTGCCACATATGACTTCACCTATGTATTTTTTCACTAAAACATTCTAAATTGTAAATCATATGAAATTTCACTCCAAAATACTTCAGCACATTATCCTATGTATCACAGGAACATTATCCCTCCTAATAAATGAACAACCATTTCCTAATACACTGTTCATATTCAAATTTTTCCAATTGATATCAAAATGTCTTTTATATATTTTTTCAACTCGTGATCCTACCAAGGACTGCATGGTGTATCTGTTTGAATGTCTCAAGGCTTTTATAAGCTAGAACAGTGCTCCTCCTCCCTTTTTTCTTTTGTCAGTGTGTAAATACACTGGGTCAGTTGTCTTATAGAATGTCCCTAATGCCGAGTGCCCAAACCTCATTGTGACCACAGTGCTGGGGGCTAGAAGTAAGGAGAGCTCTCTGACAGGGTGGTTTTAGGAATCATCGTGAGATAGCACTTACGGATTCCCTTCATTTTTGCTTTTAATATTGATGTGATTTTTATGCACTCATAAAAATAATAGAATTGGGACATATTTCACAATTTAGTTCCCTATGTTCTCTCTTTTTATTTTCTATTACATTTCTGACATTTTCACACCTTTTTATTTTCTTTTGAAATTGACCCTCCAACTATCCTTCACATGTGCTTCTTATTCAGAATTTGAGATTTACTAGGCAGGAATGTCAGAAAATGAAAGAAGCAAAGGAGTCTACCAGGGCTCCATGTCATGGTTATGGCAAATCAAGACTCTCTGCATTGTGTTTTAATCTGTTAGAGTTATTTTGTACAATAAAGTTTGTACAAGTAGGAAGGCTTTCAGCAAGGTTTCTAATTTTAAGAAACTATATGTAGTTTTTTCTTGTTTTATTTTACCTCTTTTTAAATTAATTAACTAGAGCTAGATCAGCAAAGTCAAAAAGCAGTGGACCAATTGCCCAAGGTTGGTGGATAAAATCAACCTTCCTTGGTAAACAGAGTTTACAACTCTTCATGAGCAGTTTTCTACAACAGTTTAACAAATGCAGTTTCCAAAAACAAATATTTATAACATCAAGGTTACAAATAGAAATACTTAAAACTAGTAAGACAAATTTTTAAAGTTTAGAGGAAAACTCTTTCCTCATCTCAGTTACAGAATTAGATAGAAATTCAATTTTGTGATGACAAAATACAGAATAAGTATAGATTTTACTTGCATTTTATAATAATAGCATGCATATATTCTCAATTCTATTATATTGAATTAAAGTAGTTATAAAATTGTCCTTTGCATTCTCAAAATTACTTGCAAAAATAACTTCCTGTTTCCCTGAACATTCCTGCTTAAAATAAAACAAAAGAAGCAAATGAACAAACAAATTAACATTAATATAACTGAAGACTGAATCAAAGATACTAGGGATTGCATGGTTTCCTTACACACAGTGCACTATATGTCCTTGATTAAGCATTACTGAGTTCCTTTCCTTTCCTTCTTCTCATATATGGAAAATATGTTTCTTTTTTCCTAAATAGCTAAGCCATCCCTAAGAATTTTTCTTTAATTTTTCTCTTGTGTTGAGGAATACTCAGATCTGCAGGCTCTCACTCTGATCTTTCCTTCAGGAAAAGATCATTCTGCTTGACTGATTTGAGCAGAGGCATGCAGGCATTCAGGAATGAATGAAATAAGACTGCAGATGCTCATCCTTTTTTACTAGATGAGCAAAACAATATTAAAACCAACCCTCCGTCTTCAGAGGGGCAGGACACTAGGCAGGCTCAGAATGGCCTACCAAGGCGGGAACTCCTTCCACACTGGCCTTCCTGCTTTCTGTTTCTCTGCTCATGTCCACCAGAGAGATCGACAAACCCAGTAGCCAGGTAGTTTTGGGCTTCACTGGTGTAGGACAATAGTCCACATTATTATTTGGACATTTTTGCACTTTACTCCTCCTTTGGAGACCAAAAAGTATGAGAGGAAATAAGGCTTATACATTTACTAGTTTGAAACACTGGATTTGAGAGTCTTTGTCTTAGTAGGGTTGATTTTGGCTTTATCAAAATAACTAGGGATTAACTAGAAGTCCTGGTCCGTTTTCACAAAGACCATGTTTCTACCTTCAGATAGTCCATCCTTGGAAAGGAGATTTGCAAAGTGAATGTGGCAATTGGCCTCAGGGAGAACAATGAGAGATGGGGGGCTGGAGGTTCAGATGGCCAGAGAAAGCAGGTTTAGTGGAGTCACAGGTAATGTCAGCGGTGGTCCAGCTGAGTTGTTGACAGGAGGGCCAACCTCAGGGGTGTGTGGTAGTATTAAAATACATCCACCAATTTTTCAACACTCGTCTTTTTTTTTTTTTGAGACAGAGTCCCTCTGTGTTGCCTGGGCTAGAGTGCCATGGTGTCAGCCTAGCTCACAGCAACCTCAAACTCCTGGGCTCAAGTGATCCTCCTGCCTCAGCTTCCCGAGTAGCTGGGACTACAGGCATATGCCATCACACCCAGCTAATTTTTTCTATTTTTGGTAGAGACGAGGTCTCACTCTTGCTCAGGCTGGTCTTGAACTCCTGAGCTCAAATGATCCTTCAGCCTTGGCCTCCCAGAGTGCTAGGATTACAGGTGCGAGCCACCGTGCCTGGCCTCAACACTCCTCTTATCAAGATGTGGAGTCTATATTCCCTCCCCTTGAACCTGAGCAGTCTTGTAGCTGCCTTGATGAATAAATGTAGCAAAAATGATGTTGTTTGACTTCTAAGGCTAGGTTAGGAAAGGCCATGCAGCTTCTAACAGTTTCTCATGAGACACTTGCTTGGGGAGCCTCAGCTGCCATGTGAGAAGTCCACCTACCACGCAGTCACCACGTGGAGAGACCTCCTAGAAAGAAAGAGAGCAATGTCCAAGGAGCTTGAGCTGTTCTAACCTGCAACTGTTTGAATCTTTCCAGCCTGGGTGAGGTGCCAGACATGAGTGAAGAAGCCTTCGAGATAACCCCAGTCCCAGCCCCCTGAGTGCAACTGCCTAGAGGCCCCAAAGGAGAACTGCCTAGCTGAGTGCATTCAGCCAGATCAATGAGAAAAACAAATGATCAACTGTTTTAAGCTATGATTGGGGGTGACTTTTTACACAGCAATAGATAACTGTAATAACTGTAGATAAATCACTACAGAATACATTGGATTCATGATGCTTATAAACTCAAATTCTCTCATGAAAATTCTGGTAAAATGTAAATTGATTGCCTTCATGCTGAAGTTGTTGGTGCTCTTGTGAGGAAATTAGTCAAAAAGGATGTGTCCATACTAGCTGTGCATGGGTGTGAAAAGCAATGGAATGAAGTCCATTTCTCTTTATCAGGGGTGTTCTAGGAAATAATAGGACCATGTGATGTAAGGGGTAGCCTTCTGAGAAAAATTTTCCTCTTTGATAAAAAAAGATTTGGGAGGATGAAGCCTTCCCTTCTAGCCTCCGGGTGTACTTGTGTGCAGGGTGACGACAGGCATCTACCTGCAACCATGAGATGACAAAAACTGACTCCTGACATGTCAGAGAGGTGGGAGACCACTAGCTCCATCTTCATTTTCCTTCTGAATTAACTGACCTGGAACTGCCAGCCACTAAGCTTCTTGTTATATAAGAAATAAACTTATTGTTTAAATCCCTGTTAGGAAAATTTCCTATTATTGGTAGCCAAAAGTGCAACTGATACACTTGCAATAGTGTTGTTTCTGAGGAATGAGTTTTGTCTTTTATTTTTTCCTAAATTTTAAATCCTTTAGTACATTTTCCATGAGTTCGTCCAGTTCCAAAGTCACAAAAGAAAGCTGAATAGAGAATTAGTGCTTAATAAAAGCAGGAAATATTTTGCTGGTTTTTTTCACTTTTTTTTTTGCCCTTGAGGACACTGATTCTGCTTTAGCAAGTAGAAAACAATTAATAAATGAATTTGTTTTTCTTCCTTCTTTTTTGTAAATTTCCTTGCGTAGATAATTTATTAGTTCAAAAGTGAAGTATGAAGTGCCATGCTGGATAGTTCTCTCCGATAATTTTTGCAATCAAAAGCTGTCACAGGTTGAAATGAGGTCCTTCTTTGTCTGATTTTAATACTCCATGATGGCCAGCTGTTGTGGGCTGAAATGTGTTCCTCCAAAATTCGTATGTTGAAATCCTAACCCCCAGTACCTCACTCAGAATGTGACTGCATTTGGAGATAAGGCTTCAAAGAGGTAATTAAATTGAAAGGAGGAATTAGGGTGGGCCCTAATCTGCTATGACTGGTGTTGTTTAAGAAGGGAAGACTAGAACATAGAGAGAGATATCAGACACGTCCACTCACAGAGGGTTGGCCATGTGAAGACACAGTGGGAAAGTGGTCATCTGCAAGCCAAGCAGAGAGGCCTCAGAAGAAATCAAACTCACGGACACCTTGATCTTGGACTTCTGCTTCCAGAATTGTGAGAAAGTAAATTTCTATTGTTTCTGCCACTCAATTTCTGGTATTTTGTTATAGCAACTACAAAAAACTAACATACCAGCCATATACCATTTTTAAGTTACAGTGTTTTTACTCCTTCATTTTATCACTCATAAATGGAGGGACAAAAAAACTATAGCTAAAGAAACATTTCCAAATATGTTAAAATGCTATGTTACAGCCAGTTCCACTGCTTTTGAAGGAGTGTAAGATTTTTACTAATAATCAATTTCATCACATCAGCACTGTACGTTGAATAAATTTTTGAAGATTGTAGTGACATTAAATTACCAGATTGCCAAATTTGCCCACAGTTCCCAATCTAATCTTGGAAAGAATAAGGCACTTGGAGAAGTAAACACTGTGGTGAGAAAGTATTTTTCATGAAAAAGGATCATAGAGCCCCTCTTGGGATAAAGAACTCTCTGTGAAGCAGATGAAATAAAGTTTGAGAGTCATTGATTTCAGACTGTTGATAACTGAGACAAAGATGCTAGAAACTTTGCTAACACTTTAAATTCATTAGTGGATAAAGGAAACCTTGAAAGATTTTGTTTTTGCTCAGGGTTCCTAAAACAGTAATGAGATTGTTGCATAAATAATATGATTCATGGTCTGTTGGATTGACTCATTTTAAGGTTATTTAGAAGAAAATTTGTTCCCTTTGTATAATAATTCATGACATGATTAGTCTTTTGGCCTAGTTCTAAATTCAGTTCTCAAAACAGTTTGTCCCTAAGTAAATTGCAATGTTGTTTTCTATTTAATTCCCTAAAAAAGGAAAATCCAATGGAAATGTCCTTGGTAGTATTTATTTATTATTACACTACAATTAATGGAAATATGCAGTTACTCCTCTTTTCCCCTCCTGGGATCATTTTGATACTGTGGAAATTACCCAGGATACTCTTTAATAAAATAAATATAATAGAACAACAATTTTATCTAGGTTTTCTCAGGTCTGCTTTGAAAAATTAGCCATCAGGAAATATCTCATCTACCAAAATAGAACACTAGTATATACAACAAAATGGTAGTTCTTAAACTGTGGTTTATAGCAAAAGATACACAGAGAGCTGAAATTTTTTAGTGTTTTCTTGCCCAGTTTTCAGTGACATTCTTGAAAATAAAAAACTGCACTTATAAAAGAAAGCCAATTGTCTTTGACATACTGATATGCAAATTTGAGAAAAGTGGTCAATGGCTTACTGGATAAAACTGAATAAAATTTGCCTGATTATAATAAATTATCATCAATAATTAGAAAAATAAACATATAAAATTACAACTTTTTATTTGGAAAGTTTGGAACTATCATCTACACAATTTTTTTTCCAGCTGTTTTCCTTTTTTTTTTTTT
>CAUYRT010107021.1:0-11576 GCA_963574885.1 Lepilemur ruficaudatus
ACCTCGATATTTCTGGACCAAAAACCCATGAATATTCACACAGTGTGGCCGGGCACAGTGGCTCACTCCTGTAATCCCAGCCCTCTAGGCTGCTGAGGTGGGTGGATCGCTCAAGGTTAGGAGTTCAAAACCAGCCTGAGCAAGAGTGAGACCTCATCTCTACTAAAATAGAAAGAAATTAATTGGCCAACTAAAAATATATAGAAAAAATTAGCCGGGCATGGTGGCGCATGCCTGTAGTCCCAGCTACTCAGGAGGTTGAGGCAGAAGGATTGCTTGAGCCCAGGGGTTTGAGGTTGCTGTGAGCTAGGCTGACGCCACGGCACTCTAGCCCGGGCAACAGAGTGAGACTCTGTCTCAAAAAAAAAAAGAAAAAAAAAATTCACACAGGGTGTGATAAAGACTATAAATATAATCTACTGCCAGTTGAAGTTTTGCTGCCAAATGAGTTTGCCATAAACTTACAAAGGCTTTCAGTTTTCAGAGCTTTGGGGGTTTTGGAATGATAGCTATGACACTGTGGGCCTGGGTAAGGGGAATCTGGCCCAGCACCAGGACCTGGGAGTGACAGGCAGCTTCAGGCTGTGGGTAGAGCATGTGTCTCTAATGTGCCCCAACTCTGCTATACCATGGACATGTTTGGAGAAGGATTCCTGTGTGTGTGTGTGTGTGTGTGTGTGTGTGCGTGTGTAAATCAGGGGGAAGCTCCCCATTGCTCTTCAGGTCAAGTCCACTTTTAGAATGTGTATATCAAGTGCCCCTTGGCAACATGACTCAAGGAATGAGGCCTTTACTAACCAAATAGGTTTTGTTATTACAATGATTTCAAATATTTGGCTCCATAGTCCCTGTGAGCATGCCCACAAATTTGCATAGTAAGCATCTTATGTGGGGTTTGAAAAGTGTGGTACAATCACAGAGCAGGACGTAAGATGGGGGGTGTCATGTCTCTGGTTTTCCATTCTAAGCTGTGTTTTTTTGTTGTTGCTGTTGTTGTTTTTTGGGTTTTTTTTTTTTTTGAGACAGAGTCTCACTCTGTTGCCCCGGCTAGAGTGCTGTGGCGTCAGCCTAGCTCACAGCAACCTCAAACTCCTGAGCTCAAGTGATCCTCCTGCCTCAGCCTCCTGAGTAGCTGGGACTACAGGCGCATGCCACGAGGATCAGCTAATTTTTTCTATTTTTAGTAGAGACAGGGTCTCACTCTTGCTCAGGCTGGTCTTGAACTCCTGAGCTCAAGCGATTCTCCCGCCTTGGCCTCCCGGAGTGCTAGGATTACAGTCTAAGCTGTGTTCTGTGAAGAGCGGGACCAGGGAGAGCCTGGCCACGTGGTTTCCTCTCCCATACCTATTTCCAAGGATGGCAGGGCCTGGCAAGTGATAAAGAAAGCTCAACAGCCTACAGGGAAGGGCACCAGAGCTTCTGGTTATCTGGTTTGGGGCACGCCCAATTACCCTCTAAGGGCAAGCAGCTTCACTTAGGGGCTAACCTCCCTGGAGGGGGAACACCCAATGAACACTGCCACACCCTCCAAAGTTGTTTGCTTGCTGAAGGAAAGGGGGCAGTCCTTGAGCTCATTCTTCTTCTGTTCCCAATCTGAAAAAGGAGACCCCTTTCAGGAGCCATTTTTTTCTACCGCCTACCCCCCACCAACACCTACACCTAAGCTCAAAGAAAGCAAGGCCCTCTTTTTGTCTTTAGACCACCTCCCTGTCAAAACTATGTCCTCCTTTCTGGCCTGGTCCTCCTCTCTACCCTCCCAGGATCCAAGCCCACGTCATTTCAGGGTGAGCTCAGCCTCCAACCACTCCCTTGGAGGCCGAGCTTCCCAACCTTGGTGATTCCAAAAGCACTCATCTGTTGCAACACACAGGGCCCACCCTAGGCAAAATTGAGCTGAGGACACAGGCTTCAGTCTGCTGAGTTCCCACACCCCCACGCCCCACCCCTGCTTGCACGGCCTTCCTCTTCCTTGGGGAGTTGGCTCCCTGGAACCCTTCCTTCTCCTCTCCCTGACAGGAAAGGTTCTCATCAAGGAATTTGCACTCGGATATAAAGAATAACGCTGCCTTACTGAGGCAACCCTCAGAGACTACCCCTTGAAATTTGACTCAAAGGAATCATACACTGACAGTGGCAGTTCTGGCATCATTCACAGGCAAAAAGGAGATATTTGTGGGCAAGGCGAGCCTTCTCTGTGCCCCTCAGATTATGATGTGGGGCCACCAAGTCAGCTCTTGCCTTCTTGATCTAAGATGGACTATGGCAACACTCTTCAGAGGAATGGACTGTTTTCTGAATTCAAATCAGACCATGCATTTGGATATCAGGAGAGAGGATCTGGAATTGGGATTGACCTGGAAAGTTTGGAACATAGGGTTGCCAAAGGTTGAGTGTGCTGGAGGGAGGGAGTTAGGAAAGGAAGAGGAGACTTTGAAAAAAGAGCCTTGCTGGTGAGAAGAGGAAAAGAGATGCAAGGAAGTAGTAGGGGAGAGAAACCTGGATGGTCGTGGGAGTGAGGCAGAAGATTAGGAAAAATGGATTTAAAGGAACAGTTAACCTTTTTTTTGAGTGCTTATTTTATACTGGACACTGTAGCTGTGTTATCACATGTCATCCTCACAATAACCCTAGCAGATAAGAACTATTATTAGATCCATTTTACAGAGGAGGAAACGGAGGCTTACTGAGATTAAGTAATTTGTGGCAAATCACACAATCAGTGAATGGTAGAGCCGAGATTCAAACACTTGTTGGTCTAACTCCAGGGCCCGCAGTCATCTAAGGAAGGGGCCAAGCACTTTTCGATTGTAGGAGGAGCCTCCCTGTTGTATATTGAGAGAGTTCCCCAGATAACCCCTTCCACACACTTCCCACGGGGACCCCCTACCCCTAAAGTAAAGGTTGCTTTCTGGGAGGGCACGGGTAAATGTAAATATGTGCTCTGGAAAAGGTTCCATTAAGGCAGTTTACCTTCAGAAAGCACACACCAGAGGTCAGGGCGAAAGCATGACCTGTTTCAAGGTCTTAGAGGAGTTGGGAAAGAGAGGCTCCCAGAAGGATGGGCTGCCTATAGGAGTCAGAGCAGAGGCTACGGGGGGAGGGGTGGGTGGCACTGTGGCACTGAGTCCCTGAGACACACTGAGAAGCTGAAGACACCAAAGACAAACTTGGCTTATTTTGCCCTTTTTCCCAGAGCTGACCCTGCCCTCCAAACACACAAGTCAGGGAAGAAGCGCCTGGTGCCAGGGAGCTCATGCAGATATTGGAGACCAACAGCCTGGGTTCAAAACCAACCTAATAGCTATGTGTCTTAGGGCAAGTCACTGCTCTGAATTTTCCATTTCTCATCTGTAAAATGCAGATGGAAACAAAAACATCTACTTGAGACGTGAGATTGTTTGTATAAAATGTTCAGCACGATGCCTGGTACTTGGTAGAAATTCATTATGTATCAGGTCCATCTGCCCTGCTCTCAACACTTTTTGGAACAAAAGGGAGAAAATTTAAAAGCCCTGGAAATAGCCTCTGAAGATGGCTAAGAACGAGGAACATTCATTGGTTCAGTCACCACATAAGCCCTGAATCCCTCCTTTATGCCCTGGAGAGTCAGAGATGAATAAATCAGTCCCTGTTCTCAAGGAGCTCACACTCAAGCCGGCAAAGATCCAACACACTCTTGCCATATAATATAATACATTATAATACAGACAGATCTAGGAAGGCTATGGGGGCACCTAAGGGCACTGAGAAAGTTTCACAGAGAAAATATTTGAAATAGAACTTGAGACACAAGTAGCAATTGTTAGGCACACAAGGATAGAAACTGTGTTCCAAGAAAAGAGAATAACATACATTAAGGAACAAAACGTAACAGGTGTAAGTGGAGCTGGAACATGGAGTTCAGGATGTGGTGAGGGTTGGTGAGAGGTTACACTGGAGGAGGAGTCAGAAGCAGTAAGCTATTATTGAGTGACACCTCTGAGCAGAGAGAGATGATATTCAAAATTTATAATAACCAGTATGGCACAGGCATTAACCAATTAGAAAGGACCCAAAACAAAAAGGGAAGCCATAGTGAGGCCTTGAAGGAAGGGCTTTCTTATATTTAGAATAATTTTTGCAATTGAAATGAATATAAGTAGATAATTAATGGATTTGCTGTCACTGAGGCTTCCACTTGTTTGAACATTTGCCCTGACAGCAACAATATCTAGAATACAAGATATGTGTATGTGTATATATATATATATAGTGGCACATAATACTATTTTGCAGAAACAATTTTATAAATTGCACCCACATCTACATATAAAAGATTCTTTACTACCCTGCCAAAACTTGGGTATCTATTCAGTAGAATGTCAGGGAGGGAGAGTATAGTATCTTAATAGCTCCCCTAAGCACACAGACCACAGCAACATACATAACATGTTGAATTGCTATAATGAAGTCAGTTGAATTGAATGTCTTCCCTTTGAAAGACAGAGTCTCACTCTGTTACCTAGACTACAGAGCCGTGGTGTCAGCCTAGCTCACAGCAACCTCAAACTCCTGGGCTCAGGCGATCCTCCTGCCTCAGCCTCCCGAGTAGCTGGGATTACAGGCATGCACCACCATGCCCGGCTAATTTTTTCTATATATTTTTAGTTGGCCAATTAATTTCTCTCTATTTATAGTAGAGACGGGGTCTCGCTCTTGCTCAGGCTGGATTCAAACTCCTGACCTTGAGTGATCCGCCCGCCTCGGCCTCCCGGAGTGCTAGGATTACAGGCGTGAGCCACCGCGCCCGGCCCCTGTCAATTTCTTTAAAACGTTGTACCTTATAATTCTAATTAACTCACCTCTTTCCCTTATCCTATTCATTGCCTTTGCTAATAATGTCAGATATCTTAGGTTAGAGAAGGAACATTTTTAAATTATCTTTGGACTCCATAGAACTCCCTCTTAGTTAATTATCTTCTTATTCTCCCTGACTCATCCATGGTCATCCCACACTATGGTCTTATGCTAGCATGGATTTTATTGTCTGACCTGTTGTTTTTCTGAGCCTCCCAAGTGAGAGAATCAGTAATGCAGACTAGCCACACAATGAGGTTATATTAATCATTTATTTGTAAGTGAACCAGGTTGCCTTTCACGTCAGCTCTCCTAACATGTCAATTTTTAACACATCTAATATGAAACAGTCCAAAGAAATCAGTTCCATCTAGGGAAGGACTTGCAAGCAAATCTTTTCTAGAAAATTAGTAACAACAAAAATGATTTTTTCACTTCAGTTTAGTCCTAACGAAATCAATAGGAGCAGGTTATCTCCACTTGCTGTAGGCTGGGAGGGCAAATTCAGCGCTGTGTTTATAGGAAGTGAGAGGCCAAGGTTTAAGCTTTGTGGCCAGACCAGCCTGAGTTTAAATTCTAGTTTTACCACTTGCTGTCTGTGGGCCTTAGGGAAGTTTTTTAACGTCACTAAGCCTAGGTTTCTCCACTTACAGGTTGGGGGATAAAAATATCTATCTTGAAGGTACAGAAAGTGAAAAGTGCTTAGCATAGTACCTGGCAGTGACTAGACCTACTCATGAGGTGGTACACTATAGTTATTATTATTGTTATTGTGGGCTCATTATAAAGCAAGAAGAACACATGACCATGAGTCAGGAGCCCCGGTTCTGTTCTTAGCTGTACCACTAATGAGGCAGAGACATTTGCTGAGAGATGACTAATAGGTAACATGGGTTCTACCACTCTCCTCTTCAACATCCATGATAGGCATCAATAATCAATCATAGCATTCTTTCCTAATGAGCAAAGACACAGACTCATTTTTAACACTGGATTCTAAATAGCCTCTACTGCTCAATTAAACTTGGCAAATGAAAAAAAGCTTATTTGCCTTCTCTGGATTAAATGGTCTCAAATGTACCTTTTAGTGTTAACATTCTATGGCTCTATGGCTTTTTTCTTTTCTTTGTTTTTTTTTTTTTTTTGAAACAGAATCTTGCTCTGTTACCCAGGTTAGAGTGTCGTGGCATCAGCCTAGCTCACAGCAACCTCAAACTCCTGGGCCCAAGCGGTCCTCCTGCCTCAGCCTCCCAAGTAGCTGGGACGACAGGCATGCACCACCATGCCCGGCTAATCTTTTCTATTTTTAGTAGAGATGGGGTCTCGCTCTTGCTCAAGCTGGTCTCAAACTCCCAAGCTCAAGCAATCCTCCCACCTTGGCATCCCAGAGTGCTAGGATTGCAGGTGTCAGCCACCGCGCCCAGCCACATTCTATGGCTCTTTGGAGGAAATGCTCTCTGATAATATTTACAACGCAACTATGAGGTGAAGTGAAGGGTTCTAGGTTCAGAGAGTGACTTCCTGCATAACAATATGCAAACAAATAATTCAACTTAGTGGTGTGATGCAATAAGATCTCCCTAGATTTATGCCTGTTTCTTTTGCTGTGTACTAACTCTGTGACCTTGGGCAAGTCACTTAACCTCTCTGAGCCCCAGTTTCCCCATTTGTAAAAATGGACATAAGATGGTTATGCAAGATGTTAACATTAGAAGAAACTGAGTGAAGGATACATAGGATTTCTCTGCACTGACTTTGCAAATGTTCTGTAAATCTAAAATTGTTCCCAAAATAAAAGGTTTATTTTTAAAAAATAAGCAGAAGGGCAAGTGCCTTGAGGAATTGTGCGGAGTAAACAAAATAGGCTGTGGGAAAGCACATACGGAGTTCGCTGCCTTTCTTTTCCCCCTCCCAGGCATCTCCCTTCACCTACACATTCAAACTTGTACAACACCTGAGGAATCAGGAGGTATATTATCTGGACTGTGGTGCCAGCAGGTTCACCTGCCTGACAGCATTGCAGTTCAGAGCCTTGCTGCCAAGCTGAAGCCCTGCAGGCAAGAAGGTTGGGTTTACACAGCCCTGGGAGCCAATGAAAGCATCACACATTGCCAGAAAGTAAAAATGGCCTGCCTACCTTTGTTGCACTCAGCCTGTGTGTGGGGTGGGGGAAGGAGCAAGCAGGAGGAAATAAAGTAAGAGAACTGGGGTAGAATCTGGATGATAAGACTTGCAGGTTCATGATCCACCTCCCTCATCCTTAAAACTCTCTCTTATTGTTGACTTTAGAATCATTCCTTTGGGTAAAAGCACTGTTTCCAGATAGACCCTGATATATACATACAAATAAGTAATAAGTTAGGTTGCGGGGCGTAGGAGGAGATCTGTGCTGGCCCAAGGCCTGTTTGCCCCCAAATCCATTCCTTCCTCCTCCCTTCTCTGCTCTCTATTGCAGCAGGGAAGGGGGTGGGGCAGGTTGACCTTTGCAGGCTGTTTCCCAGGCTCTGGTGGGACACTAGAAAGCAAGAAGAAAAGAGAAACCAGGGTATTCCTCTCCCTCCTTCTCTGCCTCGTGTGGTGTCCCCAGCAGTGACTGTGTCTCTTTTATGACTCTGGCACTGCTGACCAGGTTACCGTGGCTCCAGTTTCCACCAAGTGACCCAGCTCCAAGGTTCTAGTGTAGGAGCTCCCTGCTGTGACTGATTTCCAGTTGCTTCATTGTCCTCTGCTTGGCATCCAGCTCTTCCATCACCTGTGTAACTAATTCCCTGCATTGAATCCTCCCTTACATACTCAGTGATTTCTGTTTTCCCAGTTGGACGCAGCCTGATCAGTCCTGTATTAGCCAGCAGCAACGATTCCTTCTTTCCACTAGCCACTTTTCATTTTGGAACACAAGGCTCCAAGAGACTTATCCAGAAAATGTGGGTGGGAGATCAGGGGAGTGGAAGAGATCTGGGAAATTAAGGTCAAGCTCAGGAGAGCCCAGCCCCTAAAGAGAAAGTCTTTGAAATGAGAAGGCAGCAGGAACAGAAAAGCAGCTAAGCTAGTCTTGCGACTTCTTGAGTTTGCCCTGTCCTGGTCTATGAGTGCTCTGGGAGTCTTCTGATTTGGCTGAGAGCAAGTCGAAGCATAGAAAGAGAGGAGAAATAAGGGCTTCAGAGTTAGCTCCAGGAAAATTGAAAGAAGACAAGGAAAGCTTGGGGTGTGGCTGGCCTGCCTGTAGGTGGTGGCTGCAATCCAGTCAGATGGAGGAAAACAAACATGGGAGTCCAACTGATCCCATCAATCATGCTGTCCTAATGGGCCATTATCAAACTATCGCAGGGAAAGGTTTTGCTTGAGGCTAAGTGGCAATGACTTCAACAGCAACAGAAACCACACGGTACTGTCCCCAGGACAGGAGGCCCTTCATTTAATTTCCTTGCAAACTGTGTTTAGAGCTGTATAGACCCAGCCACAGTGCTTGAGTCCCATTCATCAGCCGCTAATTGACTGTGTGACCTTGTGCAAGGCACTTAATAGCTCTGTGTCTCCATTCTTCTTTGTACAACAGGGAGAAGGGAGTCTGGCCCCCTGCTTACCTAAAAGGGCACATTGTGAGTACCCGATACACATCAAACTGTAATTCCAGGTCTGAGGAGGTACAAGAGCAGATGCCTGAGAAATGCTTCCTACTAGGGGCTGGGAAAAAAAGAATGGAGGAACTACAGTGTAGTGCTCAAGAGCATGCTTTTTAAAAAATTATTGTTAGTTTGGTTGGGGGAGCTAAGAATATTGTCATCGTATATGAAAATATCCCTAAATTTTTGAGTCACATGATTGAAGCATGTAGCAGTAAAGCCTAAAAGAGAAAAAGAGAGATAGTTAAAGCTAATATGAAAAATCTTGATAGCTATGAATGTGGGTGATAGGTACCTGGGGGGTGCATTATATTTTCTACTTTTGTATGTGTTCAAAAATTTCCATAATAAAAATATTTTAAAGCATGCATTTTAGAGACAGACCTGAGTTCGACCCCATTCATTCAGGCAACAAATATGTATGACTAATACAGGATGCCAGGCCCTGAGGTTTGACTCAGTGGGGGTGGGCGTAGGGGCACAAAACAGGTCAGGTCAGGATTCCCAAGTGCAAGAAAGGTGTTTAGATATTAGATGGCCAGAAAAAAAAATGACAAGTGTCCATTTTATCTCTCTATGCTCTTTTTAAAGTACTTCTCTGCTTGAAAGGCCAGAGTTTTCTCTGATGAATTCTTCCATAAGGCCTGGAGGCAAGAACCTCCCCCAACCTAGAAGGACACTGGAACACTCTTTTTTTTGGTCTCTGCTGCTGTGGCCAGTGGCTAGGCAGGCCAGAAGCCCTCCACAGGGGGGACCACTGGCTTCTGGTGTGGGATACATTACAAGTGCCCTGAGCAACTCATATAGGCCCACCCAATCCTCATTCTCAGAAGATTGCAGGCCTCCTTTGGTCACAAGCAAATTGCCCCTTCCCTCCCTCATTTGTATCTCTTCCTCGAACCTGCATAGGATTACGTAATTGAAATCAGGTGAAAGAGGCTGTCTCAAAAGTTAGACCTGCATTTGAATCCTGGCCCTACTACTTATTATCAATATGACTCTAAGCAAGTAACTTCCATGTTCTGAGCTTTTGTGTCCTCTACTATAAAATTGTGACAAAATGGTATTAATACTTCCCTCATAGGGCTGTATGAGGATTAATGAGAAAATGCAGGCAAAGTACTTAGCACAGTCCCAGGTGCAAGGTATGTTCTCCAAAATCTGAGCACTGCTGTTGTTGAGGAAGAGGAGAGGACACAGTCCATCCTCTGCCCCAGTGAGGAGGGGAAAAAGACAAGAGTTGAGGTCTCTGAGTCATAGCCTGATGATCCAGCATGTAAGGTCCTCTTTAACCTGGGCCCTGAGACAAAAAGACCTGATTCACCTTCCCACCAGGCTAAGGGACAGCACAGAGACGGAGATCCTCTGGCATGGGGGCAACTTAGGATTTTAGAGGATACCCAAGGAGGAAAGCCAATTCTGAGTCCATACCAAAGGTTGCAGGCTGATTCCAACAAAGCAGTCCCGGAAGCAACCAACACACACTCCCCGCCTTCCATGCCAAATGTTTTGCCTACATCTGGCAGTTACCTAGAAGTAGCCCTTAAACTCAGCAGGTTCTTTTATTTATTTATTTATTTATTTATTTATTTTTGAGACAGAGTCTCACTCTGTTGCCAGGGCCAGAGTGCCGTGGCATCAGCCTAGCTCACAGCAACCGCAAACTCCTGGGCTCAAGCGATCCTTCTGCTTCAGCCTCCCAAGTAGCTGGGACTATAGGCGTGCACCACCATGCCCGGCTAATTTTTTCTATATATATTTAGTTTGCCAATTAATTTCTTTCTATTTTTAGTAGAGATGGGGGCCTCTCTCTTGCTCAGGCTGGTTTTGAACTCCTGACCTGGAGCAATCCACCCGCCTCAGCCTCCCAGAGTGCTAGGATTACAGGCGTGAGCCACCGCGCCCAGCCTATTTGGTGTTTTTTTTTTTTGAGACAGAGTCTCACTCTGTTGCCTGGGCTAGAGTGCCATGGCGTCAGCCCAGCTCACAGCAACCTCAAACTCCTGGGCTCAAGCAATCCTCTTGGCTCAGCCTACCGAGTAACTGGAACTACAAGCATGTGCCACCATGCCCGGCTAATTTTTTATGTATTTTTAGTTGTCCAGCTAATTTCTTTCCTTCCTTCCTTCCTTTCTTTCTTTTTTATTTATTTAGAAACATTTTTATATATTTTTAGTTGTCCAGCTAATTTCTTTCCTTCTTTCTTTCTTTCTTATTTATTTATTTAGAAACAGTATCACTATTATCCGGGCTAGAGTGCCGTGGTGTCAGCATAGCTCACAGCAACCTCAGATTCCTGGGCTCAAGAGATCCTCCTGCCTCTCCATGCATGCACCACCATACCCGGCTAATTTTTTCTGTTTTCGTAGAGACGGCGTCTGGCTCTTACTCAGGCTGGTCTCGAACTCCTGAGCTCAAGCGATCCATCCCCCTCGGCCTCCCAGAGTGCTAAGATTACTGGCGTGAGCCACCGCGCCCGGCCTCAGCAGGTTCTTTGGTCGTGCAATACTCCTAGATCCAGAAGCTCCAGCCACTAGCTCAGGATCTGGGAGTATAAGCCTGGGGCAGCCCGAGGCTGGCATGCAACCAGCTGAATCACACACAATCCCAACTGCTCTGCATATGCTGACTGGACATATAGAGGTGATGGCCTGCTCTTCGTGGAAGCCAAGTAGAATGTCACAGAAACAACCCTGGTGTCACAATTTACAGATTCCATTTTCCAGTTGAAGAGGCAGAAACACGGACAGGTTAAGTGGGTCATCCACTATGATCAGAGGCATGTGCAAGAGCTGGCAAGGGGCTGCAGACCTCCTCATCCTGCAACCTTCTTGCCTTTTGCTCTACGCTGTCTCTGAGTACAGTTAAGTTCTTACTTAACATTGTCAATAGGTTCTCAGAAACTAGGACTTTAAGCTACGATATATAATGAAACCGATTTTCCCCTAGGCTAACTGACATAAACAAGAGTTTATGATATTTCTGATCACGAAAACATCACCAAACTTCTAAATAAAACCCCAAACACTTCTAACATTAAACATTGAAACAAACATGAGCTGTACACATTATTTAAGTAAGATTAATAAAAACGAGAATTATTTACCCATATTTCGG
>CAUYRT010107027.1:0-16074 GCA_963574885.1 Lepilemur ruficaudatus
TGTGTGTGTGTGTGTGTGTGTGTGTGTGTGTGTGTGTGTGTGTGTGTGTGTGTGTGTGTGTGTGTGTGTGTGTGTGTAAGAGAGGGAGAGAGAGAGAGAGAGAGAGAGAGAGAGAGAGACAGAGACAGAGAGACAGAGAGAAAGAGGCAGAGACAGAGACAGAGAGAGGGAGAGAGAGAGAGAGATTATGAGGAATTGGCACATGTGATTATGGAAGCTGAAATTTCTCAAGATCTGTAGTCAACAGCCTGAAGAGAATATAGTATAAGTTCCGTTTCGAAGGCCAAATGCTCCAACCCCAGGAGGAGATGATGAGTTCTCTTCCTTGAGGGAGAGTTCTACTTTTTTGTTGCATTCAAGCCTTCAGCTGATTGGATAGGACTCACCTCCATTTGGGAAGCCGATCTGCTTTCTTAGCCTACCCACTTAAATGTGAATCTCACCCAAAAATACCTTCACAGATATACCCACAATATTTGGCCCAATGTCTGGGTACCTCATGACCCAGTCAAGTTGACATATAACATCAATCAGAACATCTCCAAAAAATTGAATGTGACCAGAGTAGCAGGGTCTGACTTTCAAAGCTAGGTGATAAAAGTTATTAATGGTTCTGCATTATTCTCTCCTGAATGGCTCCCTCTGGATCTACTATGCTGCAAGGATACTCAGCCAACCCTATGATAGATTGTCCTGAGCTATCATGGAAGCAGGCCCTTCAGAATCAGTGAAGTCTTTAGTTGACTGCAACTTTAGCCAATATCTTGATTGCAGCATTATTTACGCTGAAAAGCAGAACCACCTGAATAAGCCATTTCCATATTCCTGACTTAGAAATATTGAGAATCATAAATATTTGTTGTTTTAAATCACTAAGTTTTGGGATAATCTGTGATGCAGCAATATATATAATTAAAATACTCTCTGTAAAACATGACATTTAGACCATGGTTCTCAAATGTGGCCACACATTAGAATTGCCTAGGGAGCTTAAAAATGTTTCACTGGGCCACATATCAATCAAATTAAACCTCAGTATCTGGGAGTCTGCCTTTTTTACACTTCTCTGATGACTCACCTCAATAGGCAGCCACATTTCAGAATTATTGGGTTAGTTCTTAATACCGGCTATACCTGGGAGCTTTGCAAACATACATTCTGAGCCCTAGATCCAACCCTCAGAAATTTAGATTTACATTTGGTTTGTTTTAGGATCGGGTTCTTGTTTTTGTTTTAGAGGTTAGAGTATTCTAGTCTGCAGTTGGTGGAGAAATCAGTTGACTAAATGGTTCCTAAAGTGTTATCTATGAATAGTAGTGCTTTGTACACTTGCTGTATTCACACAGCAAAGGCTTCTCATAGGCCATTAAATCCAGAGTGAACTTTTGAGTTGCTCTTTTTGGAGGTCTTTGAATAAATAAATTAGAAAAAATAAATTTTATGTAATCAGACAGATTTCTACCTGGAGTCAAATTACTGCAGGGTTGAAACTTCAACTCACTGATCTGTCCAAGGTAACCAAAACTATGGCACAAAGAACTTGTCTCCTGGGATCTCTTCTAACCCTAGAATGCAAGAGTTTGGACTTTGATATGAAACGTCTTGTATTCAAACCACAGCTATATCACTTATGGGTCTCTATTTTCTACCTGTCTAACTTTTCTTACCTGTAAAATGGGAATAGAAACCTCCACACCCAAAATAGGGCTGCTTTTAGAATAAATCAGATAATGTATGTGAAGTATTTATAGCACATTAACTTACCATCAATCTCAAAGAATGTTGGCTATTCTTTCCTTCTGGATTAGTGATATTGATATTCAGGAATTTAAAGCTCTTGAAATAATACAAATGCTGTACTATCCCATTGATGTCTATGCTCTCATTTCTGATATAAATTATTTTAATATTGAGATAGCAAGAGTAATATAACAGATAGTTCAAAAGTTATTACCAAAAAATATTATCATTTCCTTTCACAAGTAAGTAGGAGTGGATGAAGTTAAAAGTGAAGATGAATGGCAGGCACTAGCTATTGAAGCTATTGAAGCTGCTTCTGAGAGTGATTATCATAATTAATTATTCAGTATAAGAATTAAAGCTACATTTCCAAAAAGAATAAAAAATACATTTATCACATACCAAATAATGTTTTAGGCTGCTTACATACTTGAATTCTTACACATTTACCCTAATTTTACACGAGAAAAATGAAGATCAGAAAGAAATTTGTTTAAGGTCAATAGCTAGGCAGTGGTAGAGCTCCTAACATTCTTAATAGTTTAGTCTACTGGCTTTAGAATTATGCCACAAATTGTAGGCTTTCCTAATAGTTTTTAGTTATACTTATTACAGATTAGGGCAGGAATGAAGTAAAGGGCATTCTCAGGTAGACTCTGCATATCCCGAGAAAGCACTGTTAACTATAATAATTTAGTTACCTTATGTTCTTGATGATAGGACAGATGGGCCAGAAAGGATGACTTGTGAAGTCTGAGTCAGTAGATGTTAAACACAGGAAATGTTATTAATGATACAGCAAAAAGATGAGAGTACGTAAGAAGAAATGACATGATCTAGGAATCATTTCCAACTTTATTTGCTGCTTTGAGCAAGAAAGTTTCTTGCCATAGTAAGACCAATAAATACCAAAACCCGCTCATATTTCTCTAAAATAGATTTCAATTGTAAAAGTCATGCTTTTGGAAAGAGCATTCACAAATTTTCAAGTCCATTTCTCTGGAATCCCAGTATTGCTAATCTTGATGTTTAGAAGGTTGACAAATACACAATAAAGCATGAAAACTGTACTTCTCAGTATTTGAAGTGACTAAAAACAGACTTTTTGAATGACACAGTGACTCTCAATCTCAATTGTAGTTGTACATGTACTTTACAAGTTCCTGGCCTCATGCCAGATTTATTGACTGAGTCCCTAGGACTTGCAAGAATTAGGGTTTTTAAACCACTCCCATGTGTTTCTCTGTCAACTTTTCAAAGGTGACTCCAGCTAGCCTTTAACTCCCACTATCCTATAAAAGTCATTCCATGTATATTTATATCCTTTGTTATACAGATTAAAAAATATGCTGCAGTAAACAATTATTATTTAAAATTCTGTTATCTGTCCACTAACTGGCTATGATGTAATCAAAATTAGCAATCCATTCATTTACTATAGCACAAGTCATTACAATAACAATAAAGAAGACTTTATAAGTCTTAAATATGTGAAAACTGGGTCTAAACTCATTGGAAAATGATAAATTAAAATCTAAGAGCTAAATTTTCAAACTCAGAAGATTAGGTGGTTTGTATTTGTATTTCTTACAATTTGAATTTCTTTAAATTCTCCTAGCTTCAGTGGAGTTTACCTAGGCAATAGCATGTTTTTTTCCAATGCAGGATTAGACATTATGAAATTGTACATAAAACCTTCTTAGTATAGTTTTTAGTTTAAATATTTACGTTTCTTCTATGTGTCAGCCAAGATTATTTTTATGGTTCATGAAGGCAATGTTTTTTTTTTTCCTTTTGAGACAGAGTCTCACTGTTGCCCAGGCTATCATTGCCGTGGTGTCAGCCTAGCTCACAGCAACCTCAAACTCCTGGGCTCAGGCAATCCTTCTGCCTCAACCTCCCGAGTAGCTGGGACTACAGGCATGCGCCACCATGCCCGGCTAATTTTTTCTATATATTTTTAGTTGTCCAGCTAATGTCTTTCTATTTTTCTTTTTGTAGAGATGGGGTCTCACTCTTGCTCAGGCTGGTCTCAAACTCCTAAGCTCAAGCGATCCTCCTGCCTTGGCCTCCAAGAGTGCGAGGATTACAGGCATGAGCCACCATGCCCGGCCGAAGACAATGTTTTGGTAAGGTTTATGGATATTATTTTAAAAGCCCACTTGTCTTTTTTGCACTTATTTTTACAAGAAATTTGCATGCATTCAATACCAATGCTTGGGACTTGATTTTCCTTCCTTCCATTTTCCATCAAATGGCCTGCAGGCAAAGAGCTAAAACTGATATACTCCATTTAATATTTGACAGTTAAAACTATTAGAAATTGAAAAATTTATGACCATCTTCAAGTGTATTTCATCACTTATTCTCATCATGACAGCTAAGAATGGGCTGCATTGGCCGGGTGTGGTGGCTCATGCCTGTAATCTTAGCACTCTGGGAGGCCGAGGCGGGCGGATCGCTCAAGGTCAGGAGTTCGAAACCAGCCTGAGCAAGAGTGAGACCCAGTCTCTACTATAAATAGAAAGAAATTAATTGGCCAACTAAAAATATATAGAAAATATTAGCCGGGCATGGTGGCGCATGCCTGTAGTCCCAGCTACTTGGGAGCCTGAGGCAGGAGGATCACTTGAACCCAGGAGTCTGAGGTTGCTGTGAGCTAGGCTGATACAACGGCACTCTAGCCCAAGCAACACAGTGAGACTGTGTCTCAAAAAAAAAAAAAAAAAAAAAAAGGGCTGTATTTTTCTTAAGAAATAAAGAGGAATTCTATATAAATACCCCAAAGTTGTAGTCCAGATGAGTATGCCAAGAGGATTTGCCTCCCTGGGCAGGTTTTGAACCAACTCACAGCAATCATGAGGTGTTCCTGTGATACCTGTTGTATCTGAGAGCCATACACACATACTTTTGGGATGATGTGTCCAACAGTGTCATCTATTATAGTACACAAAAAGTCAAAATTGATTTTGCATTTATTATTTTAAATTCTAACCTGTGACCAATTTAGAACTTTAGTACCAAAATACTTAGTTATAATAGCAAAGCCTGTGACTAATAATCTCCTAGTACTCCTGTAAATTTACCATTTAAAACTGACAGCTGATTTTAATCTATCTTGTTGCTGTAATAAATCATAATTGATTGTGTAACAGCTTCCAGTGAATTTTCAATGTTCTTCTAGTGAATTATCAAATCTAGGATGGATTTAGGGACCTCTTAACTAAAGTTAAAAACTTTATAGCCTAGATAGAACTTCATAGCCTAGATTAGGTAAAATGACTATGACTCCCTCAAAAATGATTTGGGAAAACAAGGAATGAGAATGGAGGTTGATGAAACTTTGATTTCTGTGGGGCTAACTAGAATGCAATGGAATGGAAATGGAAATGCTCTTGTACTGAGATAACTTACTAAAGGTAAAAATTATCAAGGGAATTCAGAAATGGTAGCCCCAAGTCTCAAGGAGTGGCTTATTAGATATATAAGGAAAAGCAAAATGATAAAAAGCAAACTAAAATATACAATCTTTTGGTAATTGTTATCTATAATAGCTAAAATGGAAAGTAAAATAGAGTGTTTGGGCATATAATGCTTGGTCAAGCTCAGATTTTAGTCTAAGCTTTGGTTGAGAGCCTTAGAACGGATATGAAGGGAACAACAGATAGCACGTCTTTCACTGCAATCACGGAAACAATAGTCTAGGAAATTGCTTCTTGGCCTTTGGTAAAGATTAAGAGTGCCAGTAAAGGTAGAGAAAGAAAATGCAGAAGTCAGGAAGTATACAGTGACGGAGTTTTATCATTTTGTAGATTGGTATTGTCAGCTTCCTGAAGAACTTCCACTAAATGGATTGAGAAGAGTGGCTAATTTAGGGGTAGAGCATTTGCTTTTGAATGCCACTGAATGGAAAACTCTTTGGGTTAATGTAGGATCCACAGCTTACTATTGAAAGATCACAGATGGGTGTACTTGATTCAGACACGTAGTGGGTTACTGGCTCCCAGGAGAGAGCTAGTTTATGGGTAAGACTAAGAGTTTGTTTACCCCAGAAGAGATATAGTCCTTTGTCTTCCCATCTATGACAAGAAGAATTTTGCATATGAAGCAGATGATATGCTTGCGTGCATATCATGCATCTGGATTGACTTCATGATAATCTGGATATTTATCCACTGAATAAACACCCTTATCCACAAGATGGCAAATGACCAGTGATTAAGGGGCCCATTTTGTATGGGTACTTCATGTAGCCTTACTGATACAAAACTGAGCAACAGCTCAAGAAGTCATACTGGAAGTTTCTTCAGCTTTTTCCCTTATGGGTATTACAGATATGCAGAAGATTCACAGAAAAGTGAGAAAGGAAAAAGAGGCATTCACTCATATTAATAGAATGACTAACAGAGATTTCATAGAAAAGTGAGCAAGGGAAAGAAGAATAGCATTCATTCCAGCTGTTGAAACTTTTTAGATGATTATTAAGAAATGAGATAAAGTGGACATTGCTGGTGTTAAAAATGTCTTAGTGTAGCATTTTGGAGTTAGGTGAACTAATAGGAATCCTCATTGGTCCCCCAACATTAAAGGGCCCTAGATAAATCTGATTTATCTCAGTTCAGAGCAATTTTAAAAGCCAAGAAGAAAAGATAACATGCAACCAGCCATTGAGATGAACAGACTTTATGTTAAGTGGCTTGTGTATGACTAGAGAATACTTCTCCCCTTGATAAAGTAAAATAGAAGGCATGAAAATTTGCCCTTAGGCCAGTCTTGATTGAATATGCTAAATAGAAACAACTAGAACTGCCTGAGCTCTGAAAGACTGTTAATTTGAAACTGCACAGAATATTTTGTGGAAAAAAAAAAGATTACAACATTCATTAATGACATATTATTAGAAGCCAGAGGGCTGGTATTGATGTATGAGGGGGTGGGGGGTGTGGGTGGGGAGAGGAGGGAGACGGTTCCTAAAAACTAACCTAGAATAAAGTAGTATTGTAAACAGCATCAGTATTTGTCTAACATTGCTTTCAACAGCATAAAAGTAAAGGATACAGTATACTGATATTCAGTGATTGATACAGATTTTTTTTCTGTCTCAATCTTGGAAAAACAGCCAACTGTAGTTTTGCCTTCATGTGGGAAAGATCTTAATGTATATTTACCATACTGCTGCAGTTACTACCATAATTTATTTCTAAGAAATTTTGACTTGATGCAGTTCAATGTAATAAACACCATACTGAAGATGATTTAACATCTGAAATTTAAGCGGAACCTAAGAACTAAATGTACGTTGATGCGCATGACCGAAAAGCATGGTTGATAAATCCAGCAAAGATCCGAAGACTCACCCCAAATGGTGAAATTCTTGAAAAACCTAGGAGACATTATGACATTCCACAGGTGACTTAAAATAAATTCTGTTATTACCTACTCCTAAGTAAACAGAAAGTCCAGCATATGCCTGATTTGGATTTTGGAGGCTTTGTATTCCACAGCTGAAAATGATGCTAACTCCTTCCCACAACACAATCCAAATGGAAGATTTCTTTTTGAGGACATTATGTCAAGTGAAATAGGAGGCACAGAAATACAAAGTACCACATGTTCCCCTAGGCAGGAACTAAAAAAAGTAGGTATCATTGAAGTAAAGAATAGTGGACACCAAGTGATAGGAAGGGTATGGGAGTAAAAGAGATGGAAAAGAGCATGGTGAATGAGCAAAAAATAATTACATAGAAAAAAGAAGTTCTAGTGTTTGATAATCTACTAATATTGATAATAGTTACCATGAAATTATTGTATATTTTGAAATAGCTAGAAAAGATTTGGAATGTTCTTAACAAAAAGAAATGGCATTTGAGGTGATAGTATTCCAATTACTGATTTGATAATTACATTATACGTGTGTATCAAAATATCACTTTTCCTATAAATATGTTCAATTATATCAATTAAAAAAGGCAGCTTATTGAAATAAAAAAATGAACAAAGGCAAACCATGTCTGAACTGCAAAAAGTGGTTTGTCAATATTTTGGGCACCTATGACTCACACTCTGATTTTAGAAGTGTTTGCAACATGTACTAAGGCAGACTGGAGCATATTATGGCAAACAACCTGCAAATGTCACCCCACTGGTGGGATTTCTGAACCAGAAAATTTCTGGATGATAAAATATATGCCATTTGAGAATATAATTTCAAGCTTCTTTTAGCTTGGTGCTGAGACTGCTTCTACAACTCAAAGACATAAATAATCCTAAAAACTGAAATAACCATGATGCCTTGGGTGATGTTAGAAAACATTATAATGAGGAAGTGCTCTGAAGAGTAACATGGAAAATGGTTTTATACCGGAACATGCTACCAGGGAAGTGCAAAGAGCTCCATATCATAATCAAAAACAGGTAGCCTCTTTTCCTCTAGGTCCAATTATGGAACCACTTCAGAAACTGCTAGATCCCACTGTCACCTAGACAATGTTCTATGAACAGCTCTCTATTGACCAAAAATAAGCTACTTGGTTTAGGATGGCAGTTTCTTTTTCTGAGACATAGGCTCACTCTGTTGCCCTGGCTAGAGTGCCGCGGCGTCAGCCTAGCTCACAGCAACCTCAAACTCCTGGGCTCAAGTGATCCTACTGCCTCAGCCTCCCGAGTAGCTGGGACTACAGGCATGCGCCACCATGCCCGGCTAATTTTTTCCATATATATATTTTTTTAGTTGGCCAATTAATCTTTCTATTTTTAGTAGAGACAGGGTCTCGCTCTAGCTCACGCTGGTTTCGAACTCCTGACCTTGAGCGATCCACCCATCTCAGCCTCCCAGAGTGCTAGGATTATAAGCGTGAGCCACCACGCCTGGCTTCACATTATTTTTTTTTGAGCGATAAAAAAAACTAAACAATGATTAAAAAAACCAAAAAACACCATTTGAATTTTTTTTTTTTTGAGACAGAGTCTCACTGTGTTGCCTGGGCTAGAGTGCCATAGTGTCAGCCTGGCTCAGGCTCAAGCAACCTCAAATTCCTGGGCTCAAGCAATCCTTCTGCCTCAGCCTCCCGAGTAGCTGGGTCTACACGCATGCACCACCATGCCCGGCTAATTTTTTACACACACACACACACACACACACACACACACACACACACACGTATATATATATATTTTTAGTTGGCCAATTAATTTCTTTCTATTTTCAGTAGAGACGGGGTCTCGCTCTTGCTCAGGTTAGTTTCAAACTCCTGACCTTGAGCAATCTGCCCGCCTCGGCCTCCCAGAGTGCTAGGATTACAGGCGTGAGCCACCGCGCCCGGCCAGCCATTTGAATTTTTAATGTAAAATTGGACTATTAAACTGATGCCAGTATGTGACATATTCCTATGGAAATCGTTAGGAGAATTTAAGGGAACACTAGAGTAGAACATGTTGATGACCATTAGAAGAACCCTTTCTAAGACTGCAATGTGATTAGGACTGGCAAGTGGATATCTTGGTGAATTCACATTAGCTGGCCACCTCATGGAGTTGCTGCAGCAATGCAGAGATGGGGTCAATCTAGGAATATTCCTCTTGTACTCATCAAAGAACAAAATCCCGAGAAAAATATGTAGGCAAAAAGAGAGACAAAGATTGCAGACTGCAGGTGACTATGGGCTTATGGGAAGGCCCTTAACAAAGCTGAATTAAAATGGACTAATGTCAGAAGCTCTGACAGGCTACAAATGGGTCCTGCTTACTGTGGGCCTTTGCATATGCAGTGGTAGATGCTAGTGCTCAAAACACTATAAAAGATTAGAACAAAAGATGTCATAAGCACTGTGAAACAATGAGTTGCATTTTTTTCAGAGTAAGAAACATACTTTATGGCCCATTATATCCAAAATTTGGCCAAGAGATATTACATCAAACGGATATATTATGTTATAGGTTACAGAGTAATAGCCTGACTGAAAATGGTTATTTGAAATACTGATTATATAAAATGGTTCAATATTCACTAATTTGGTACTCATGCTGAATTTACAGAACACAAATTACGGTGAATAACAATAATCAATTATGTAAAAACGTGCCAAAGTACAAGACTGATTATACTAGGAAACTTTTTACAAGACGAATACTATTTTAATTATTATTCTTTTTCTAAATCCTTAGTAAACCACCAAGGGCCAAATCTTTTTAATGCACCAAAACTCAAATGTGTCTGAAATTCTGAATTCAGTGTCATGCCAAGGCAAGCCATGAAGAATTAATTTAATGTGTAGTCTTTAAGGATAAAACAAAAAAGAGTAACAAGAAACGAAAACACACAATAGGACAAAAGTCTTCTTAAATCAAATTCTATTTGTGAATTCAGCAAAATAATTTCTATACAACAAAACAGCAAAATATTTAAATATTATATAATGGGCTGTATCTGTTTGCAGGGATAGTTGGTTTTTAAACAGGTTCCAAAATATTACACACATTCAAAAGTTATCAATGCTTTCTTAAATATAGCATTAACTCACGAGTTTCTTGGAATCTTTAAACAAATGGTTACTCTAAAATGGTACTTTAAAATTATATTAACTAAGCAGGAGTTTATGTTTTAATTAAACCCCATATCTAACAATAAGAGGTAAGAATAATGGAAAAAGAACTAGGGTAATTCTTGCTTTCAAGTAAAATTGTGACTGATCAGAAAATCAGCCAGACATCTTGGTGTAGTGGTAGATACTTTGTATTTACTTTGAAGTATCTACTGTGGATTCTGATGACCACCACTTAAGTGGGATCCAGTAGAAGCAAAATTTTAGAAGCTTCGCTTAATAAATTTTATCAAAAATCAAAACAAGCACACAAAATACAGTCTTCTATTATGCTCCATATTTTCTGGCACAGCAAAACTTTGAATATTTGTTTTTACATTAAAAAAAATTCTATTATTGATATTCTTAATCTCAAGAGACTGAACTATCAAACATTAAATGTGAACATATGTGCAACAAAAAACTGCTTATCTGTCACATTCCCCTCACCCCTATTTTACGTTTATTATAGTATAATAAATAAAAATTCTGAGCAATAGCTGTCATTCTGGGTCAGATTTCTGTCATTCAGGTAATTGTGTCCCATTGGCTACACAAACGCAGTGTGAAGCTGTGCTAAATGTTATAGCATAACTATAGCTTCAAGTGATTAACTTAGTACCAGAATTAAAAGGTAATGAAAAATACCTATAAGTGTTACATCAAGAATTTTCCTCATCAACCATATAATTCAAACATTACTATCAGCCTTACATATTCAGTAACAAAGAACTAACAAGAAACTACCGGTGAGAATGACACATTTTTTATGTTCCTTTCGGATGAGGAAGGGTAAAGGAGTCTAATGGCCATGAAGCAGGCAATAGTGGTTGCAGAATGTAACAAACATAACAAGAAAATTAATTCTTGTATTTATAGATCTCTGACTTTTTTCATCAAAAAAGTTTCTTGCTTAAGAATTAACAGTCAAACATTAATATACTATATACACCTTTGCCATTTACATATTAGTAATCAGCCATTTATTACAAAACAGCATACACTTTCCCCTGCAGGTTGTTTACATACTTGACAGTAAATTTCTGCAAACGAGACAGTGAATAGACTCTGCTTCATGTTGCTTTAGAAGAATAATATCTCTAGCTTTAAATATTAGCCAGGCACAGAGAAAGTTTGGACTGTAAGGCCTGAGTGGATGGTCTTAAAGGAACCACTTAATTATGTGCATTTCACTGATCTTTCGTCTGAAGTGAAGATACTACTTCTTCATTGCCTTCATAATTTTCTTTTGTTCGTTGGCCAGATTTCTGAGGGTTGTTCAAGTGATGTGCTGCTGGCCCTGTATATGGCTGTCCATGTACATGATTGTTCTAAGAAGGTAAAAGAGAACTGCATGTCAAATTTTTCACATATTACAATTAAAATTTAAAACCATGGGCTAAAATTTGTCTAAAATTTGATATTTCTTTTATTTCTCCAATTTACTTTTCAAATAACGTTCAAATTGATCCTCTACTGTTAAGAAAAACAAGTACCATGTGAATAAAATGTTTTATTCACAGATAAATCTGTATCTGTGAGCTCCTGATATTATTTGATTTTACCTTTACAGAGAAAGAGTCTTGTTTAAGAGTTTAAGAGTCTTGTGTCAGCAATTACTGTGCTAATATGTGAGTGGTTTTTCAAGTGTGGTATCCGGACCAGCTACATCAGCATCACTTGGAAACTTGGTAGAAATGCAAATTATTTTTTTTTTTTTTGAGACAGAGTCTCATTCTGTTTCCCGGACTACAGTGCCGTGGCATCAGCCTAGCTCACAATAACCTCAAACTCCTGGGCTCAACCAATCCTCCTGTCTCAGCCTCCGAGTAGCTGGGATTACAGGCATGAGCCACCATGCCTGGCTAATTTTTTCCATATAGTTGTTTGGCTAATTTCTTTCTATTTTTGAAAGATAGGGTCTTGCTCTTGCTCAGGCTGGTCCCGAACTCCTGAGCTCCAACGATCTGCCCGCCTTGGCCTCCCAGACTGCTAGGAAGAAATGCAAATTCTTGAGCCGCACCACATATCTACTGAAGCAGAAATTCTGGGAGTGGGACCCAACCCAGCAACCTTTGTTCTTAACAAGTGCATTTAGATGATCATTATGCACATTACAGTTAGGAGCCATTGTCTTAGAAGAACAGTCACATTTGCGGCTTACTCTTAGGACAATCTTCTCAGTATCTTTTCCCCAAAATACTTGGTTTTAAATAAAAAAGTCTCATAATTTTTTAATCTATATTTTTCTAATAAACTACTAAAATCAGCAAATCATAAATTTTTTAAAAACATATTTATTGCCACTGAATCTTGGGTATTTTTGGTACCCAAGTATGAAGTACCCAAGATACTTTGCTTTTAACATTTCTTCAATAGTTATTAATTTTATGTTGATGTGAAATATCACACAATTTTATTAACTGCAGCCATCAGCACAAGAAAGGTGACTGGTTGACAAGAAAAATAAAATAAAGGTAAGATGAAACATGCTACAACATAACCTCACTCCAACCTCTTCTCTTCTGATCATCTTGCCAAGGCTGTTCTAGAAAATTTCCTTATTATTGGTAAGATATGAAGTATTTAAGAAAGGATTTGAATGCTCTCCCTTTAAATAAATAAAGCATACAAATTAGTTTGGGGGATAAAAATGCAAACAACTCCTTTTTACCTGCTGATACTGAGATCCAGGTGCATGAGGATATAATGGGGCATCTTCTGGTGGAGATGATTCATGTTCATCTGGGGCATCTTGGTCATCTAGCTCCTAATTTTAAATATTTTAAAAAATTACGAATTTGATTACAAAAGTAACTTCAAATTTATTTTTACTCCCCTTCACTTAAGATAAACTCTTTAAAAATGCAAAACGTTGGCCTCTTTAATATCTCTTCATTTATTCCAAATAATTTATAGTGAGAAAAAAAATATGAATTCTAGATAATGATTTTTAGACATTTTCATAGAAGTTTTTCCAAAAGGAACCCTTTGTTAAGGACAAATCAATCGAATGCTAATCATTAAAGCAAACAAACACGCAATATAAATTCTTTTACATAATCATTAATACGGCGTATAAAATAAAAAATTACTTTTCTCTCTCTCATTTCTATCTGCTGCCCACTGGTGACCTTTTTTACCTCCTCTGGACAGAGATCACAAGCTTTTGCAAGTGTCATCCTAGCACTATGTGATCTCTCTAAGAAATAACCATTTGATGTTTCATTGCTTTGTACTGGAGAAGACCAACTGTTGTAAGTGTACTGAGGATTGCCAGTATATGGTCTTCTTTCAAGTTCATCTCCAAGCCATTCCACTGCCCAAGTCCACTTTCTTTTAAGATCACCATTACCCTTGAAAAGAAGATAAAATTATATTTATAAATAGAACTGAGAATAATTTTCAATATCAACTTTAAATGCTAACTTCAAATTTTCTTAATTATTTTCTTTTTAAATAGTCCCTTAATTCTGACTCAGGTTTCCATAAAGTTATAAGAAAAAAATTCCTACCTGTAAGATTTGGTAAGCAACAGGACAACTACTAAATAGGGCTACCATACATTTTATACATTGATATGCTCTTTTTTGATAGTGATTCTTAGAGCGCTGGATTGTATCAAACAGCCCATCTCGGTCATCTGGGATTCCTTTAAGTGCATTATGAAGTCTAAAAAAGAACCACATATAAAAATTTGTAATATGGCTAGCATTTAAGTACCATTCAGTACATGTTTTCCATGTAAACATATTATCTAACTAATCTAGAGTTAGTTTCCTAAGTAGGTAGCATTAGTAAATCCATTTAACAGATGAGAAGACAAGTACAGAAAAGATTCAGCTTGCCCAATATTATAGAGCTGGCAAGCTGGGGAGCTGTCTGTAAATCTGATATGAATAAGACCTCTTGCCAAATTATAATCCCAAATGATTTTGTTAAATGTACTTACTGTTTACATGTATTACTAAAAGTCAATTAAGTACAACGATGCTATGGTATTTCTTATTAAAATTAACTAGACTTTTCTTTAAGACTACTTTAGATGAGAATAACTTACTCCAAGTTTCAAAGATTGCATTTCATTATACCCTGTCCAGTGGTGAAGAAAAAAAAACAAAAAAAAAATTGCATTTCAGAATATAAAACAAGAATACAGTGACTATGAACCAGTGATATAATTTGACAGTACAAAATTTAACGTGAATTCTTATAGTAAGAACACATACATGATGGATAAAGTAATTTTCACTACTAATAAGATGTGGCTGCTATGCTAATGACCAATTATTTCATTTCAGTGGTAGTTAAATCACATCATAATATTTTATACAGTCAATTGTTCCCTGTTCTCCTTAACAGTCGATTTAAAAAATTTACTGACAAATAAAAAAATGCCTTCTTTCTTTTGTGTCATTACCTGGACAGAAAAATAACTAGAAAAAAAATTGTCTTTACACTATGTGTCTCATTTAATAGGACAATATTAAATTGTAAGTCAGAAACCAGTTTTATTGTTTGCCACAGAGACATTCCTAATATAAATTTTGTTTGGAAAAGAGAATTTTTAGAAGTGTAAGAATTTCATACAAAAAATAACATGCATGGCTCTGGATTCTTGAAACATCTGTAGTATTTATTTTATTATTACAAGTTTCAACGAAGTGATATTCAATATTTGTGTCATGTCACCACTAGTGACAACTGTATCACATGCAATTCTGATCAATAGTGTCTTTGCCTGTTTTGTTCTTTGCTGCCTAGAACATTGTCTGGCACATTGCAGATGTTGATAAATATCTGTTGAATATTGTTTACTAAATAGACTAAATGTTTAGTATATAAAGCATCTGAAGCTTGAATTCACTAGGACAATATTATACTAATTTTGTACACAAAAGTCCACTATTATCCACACTTATGTTATACCTCTACTATTACTATTTCCTTTCATCAAACAAGAAGGCGAAGATGGGATTATTTTAAAGCAAATATAAGAAGCAACATAATAAACAATATGTGCCTATAAAGTTCTTAAGAAAAAGCAGTAAAAATTAAATCCTATTAAAACAAATTCTTAAAGAAATCAAATTTTTAAAATATCAACTGAAATAGGTACTTTTTTAAAGGCTGGAACTTTTTATAGCAATTGGTTTTTGGTTAATGTCATTTGTTTTTTTGAGACAGAGTCTCACTTTCTTGCCCGGGCTAGAGTGCCGTGGTGTCTGCTTAGCTCATAACAACCTCAGACTCCTGGGCTGAAGTGATCCTTCTGCCTCAGCCTCCCAAGTAGCTGGGACTACAGGCATGCACCACCATGCCCGGCTAATTTTTTCTATATATATTTAGTTGGCCAATTAATTTCTTTCTATTATTAGTAGAGACGGGTCTCGCTCTTGCTCAGGCTGGTTTTGAACTCCTGACCTTGAGTGATCCACCAGCCTCGGCCTCCCAGAGTGCTAGGATTACAGGCGTGAGCCACCGCGCCCGGCCTTGAGACAGAGTCTTACTCTGTTGCCCCGGCTAGAGTGCCGTGGCGTCAGCCTAGCTCACAGCAACCTCAAACTCCTGGCTCAAGCAATCCTTCTGCCTCAGCCTCCTGAGTAGCTGGGACTACAGGATATGTGCCCCATGCTCGGCTAATTTTTTCTATATATTTTTAGTTGGTCTATTAACTTCTTTCCATTTTTAGTAGAGACAGGGTCTCACTCTTGCTCAGGCTGGTTTCAAACTCCTGACCTTGAGCGATCCACCT
>CAUYRT010107031.1:0-10190 GCA_963574885.1 Lepilemur ruficaudatus
AATTAATTTCTTTCTATTTATAGTAGAGACGGGGTCTCGCTCTTGCTCAGGCTGGTCTTGAACTCCTGACCTTGAGCTATCCACCCGCCTCGGCCTCCCAGAGTGCTAGGATTACAGGCGTGAGCCACCGCGCCCGGCCAAATGAATGATTCTTAAGCCACCCAGGTTAGGCACATGTTGTAGCCTAGGGTAGGAAAAGTTAGTTGTAGAAACAAGTACTGTATATATACTGCTGGGTCAACACCAACCTTACAAGTAGGCAAAGGAGGTTGTTATGTGCTTGATTAAATGAGATGATAATTTCAATATATTTAACATAGCATCTGGCATAGGCTTGCTAAATAGAATTATTATATATACTATGATGTAGGGAGTGGGAGCCATCAAAGTACTCTCCCACCCAAAATATCACTGCCAGTAGCCTGTCGTTTTTATTGGTTGGTTGAAATTCCCACCGTTAGACATTGACTCTGATAACTAAGAAAATCTAACCCTGAAAGTCTTCCTAAAAATGTTGGTGTTTCTGGGGAAAGGCAAAACTTTTAAACTCTAGTTAATCCCTAGCATACTAGTGTGAATTAGTTTGTGATATTAGCAAAGCTAACATCACAACCCAGATAGATAGTATGAGATGTAGGAGGAAAATCTGATAAGAAACGAAGAAGGAGGGAAAAGTCTGTAGCCTGGAGCCCTATTGGTGAGAACTGTATGTATTAGGGTGGACTCCGGTGTGGCCCTGGTGTTCTCTCTTCAGCCAGGAGCAGCATGATGCCATTGACTCTCTGAGCTCAGCCCTTGGGAAAGTTTTCCTCAAAAGTAGTGAAAGGAGCCTGAATGCCATCTTTACCTGGCTGTGGGCTAGTCTTGGCTGTTTTTGTAAATCTGCCAACAAGGTAGAGAGAAGGTAGAGAAGCTTCATGTGCTGAACGCCCTCACCATAAGAAGTGAGAAATAAGTTTAAGAATACATCCAACTGGGGGTGTTGATAGGCATTAAAATGGTCACAACTGTACATTTCCTTCCCTGCTCCCAAGTCACCAGGAGAAGACATCAGCTAGTGAATAGGAAAAGGTGGTACCGAGCAAATAATAATAGCTCTGCAAACCAGTTTCATGGCCATTCCCCTTCCAACTCAAGTTTTACTCATTGAGGTATTCTTGTGGAGGAAGAGCTATCAGGCTAAGTTGCACAAGAGAAGTTCCAAAAGAGAGATATCAGTGTGCACCTTAAATATCAAATGGAAGTCAAATCCTGGGCATGAAGATTGCTAAGCAAGTATAAAGAACAAAACTCCAAAGGCCACAGGTGGAGATAAGTGCTGCACTTTGCATATGAGATTTAGCAGTTTGTGTTTTTTTTTCACTATTAGAGAATAATCCATTTTATTAATGTGTTTGCAGCAGATACATGAATGGTGCAAATTATATATTATAATTGGCCGTGGAGATCTTACTGTCTCAATTAAGTGTCATTTAGTTAGCACATTCTGCAGTGAGCTGTCCTTCTAAGGCCCGGTGGTATTTCATGGTACGTCAGTCAATAACTTGCGTCCCCAGCCTAACTGCCAAAGGGATATATCCTGACTCCTAGCCTGAGGTTGGCCTTGGAAAATATAAAGTTATGTTTGTTAAATGCAAGCCTCATGATCTCTGGATAACGTTAGCAATAATCTTCCTGCCCATTGCACAAATTCCTTCCTGTAAATGCCAGTGATCATGGTGTAGACAAGCATGGGCTCCAATCCCATGATTTTACTTGAAAACTAAACTTCCTGTCAGCTTCTAAGGGCTCCCTCTTTGTTTTAAGGTTAGCGTTTTGTTAAAGTAAGTGGAATTAGAAGTAGAAATAAATCAGTTTAATCACACATGGAGCACGATTTTTCATGAATTACTTCACTCATTTTTACATGAAACAATGAAAAAATGAACTTGCAAATTTGCAGTGAGGTTGGAAACTTCTAAAATTATTTAATTTTTATTTCAAACACTTGTCTATGTTACTTAGAAATGAATCTTTCTTATGTTACTCTGTTCTGAGTCTGGAGTGGAATGATAAATGTTCTCTAACATTGTTTATTCTAAAGAAAAAGAGATTCCTGTTGTGCATGAGTATACATACACATAGATACACATTTTATAGCTTTTCAGATTTCAAGTGGGAATGTATTTAACTAATCTTTCAATAGAGTATATCAACGTAAGGAAGGTATGGATTTCATATGAATATATTTATTTTTATTATTAGACAAAAATTGCGAAAGCTAAGTTTCCTAATATTTACAGAGCTTACCACATATCTAGTTCTTAAAAAATAAAGCCTGAATGAGGGAAAAGAGTCCCCTGTCACGGGTGACAAAGAATCTGCTAAATTTTGAGTTATTTTGAAATTCTCATTGGATTTTCTATTATTCTGGCAAGTGAATCCAGCTAACAACCATGCTCATTTGCCACAATTTTGAAAAGAGAGTACCTTAAGAGTATCTTAAGAAGAGAGTAAACATGTATGCAATTAATAACAATGTAAACCTTTTGAAGAAAAACTTTGAATTTAATTTGTTTGCTAAACCAAAAACGTGTTTCAGGGCTGCTACATAAGGTTGCACAAGTTCTGGATTTCACAAACATTACTGGTTGAAGGGCTGAATGGAAGTCTAAATCTAGCCTGTTCTCCACCACCTTTTATAATTCCCACAAAAGTATCATATAGACACTCTACAATTTTAATCCAACTTTAGATTTTAGTTTTAAAGTTGGCCTTCTGAAACTGTATATATGGTCCAATGAGAGCAACATTTTAAAGCATTGACCAGTAGGATGAATTTGATGAATTTGGCTGACGTTGCCCCTGTTTTGCTGACTGCATTGACATAAATTATGTGTTTGTCGTAAGGAAACAACTTCTATCCAGAAAAATTCAGCTAGAATTAAGAGGTTTCATTTTTATTCTTCACACACTACCCCCAATAAAAGTTGAATAATCTCATTTGGAGGATACTTTTGCCTATTTAAAAAATCAGGGTTTATTAACAGATAATTATAACAATTTTTATTGCTCATAGAACTTGATAGTTAAAGAAGCTCTAGCTATAGTTTTTGACCAAAATATATGCTAAATTTTGTGAATACTCACATTTTTTACATCCTTACTCAATTGCCGTTAAAAAAATACAAGTTGGATGAATAATATCACAGATAATGACTGGGTTGAGCTCTGAGATTGGACTAACATTTTATTTATATTTATTTTAAAAATAGGTACCATTTTGAGCCCAGCAAGGTGGTATGTGCCTGTAGTTCCAGCTACTTGGGAGGATCACTTGAGCCTAGGAGTTCTAGGCTACATTGCACTCCAGGCACTCTAGCCTGGGTGACATAATGAGACTCCATCTCCATGAATAAAATACAGTATTTGCTTTGAGAGAAATTAAGGATATATACATATACCCAAATGATACAAAGAGAGGAATTAGATGTCAGGGTGCGGAGTAGTCACTTTTAGTGAAGGAAAAACTTTAGGGAAGGAAAAAACTCAACTGATTCAGAAAACCAAGTAATGTATTCAAACTATTAAGCCTGCTTTACACAGGAAAGCTGGACTCTTCTCACTTTCCTAGAAACATGGGACATTTTCCACTTCCACTTCACTCTTTGTGCAACACACTATTCACAGCTGAATTTGATCCTGAGAAAGAATGTCTGGTTCCTTTTTTTAGTTTCAATTTTTGATGCAGCTAGAAAGACTATTTTGATTCTCAAGTTCATAGTAGGTTATTTAGATGCCTCAATGTTTTTTGTTTGGTGTTTCCTTTCTTTGATGAGTTGGCCAGGAAATTTCTAGACATCCAAGAATGTTAATGCTAAAAAGGCCAGCCCTTGGTGTTAGGTTCGTCTGTCTGAATGTTCCCTGGTCCCCCAGTTCTCAGTGTCAAAAATGAGTACTGATACCGAGTTGAGCCTATGACAGAATGACCACAAACACAGAGCAATTTTATAGGAACAGTTTATCACATAAAAGAAAGAATGAAAGTACAGAAGGAAGCTACACAAAGCAAAAATACGTTCCAGAAAAAGTGGAATGGGCCAATCTCCACGAGTGGAGAAAGACCCCAAAGTCTGAGCACAAGCTGCCTTTTATAAGCTCGACTAGGTCGTCCCGCCTTTCTCCTGGCAGGATTGGTTGTCGTTTTCCTGCCTTTGGGGGTGATCGACAGGTTGGGGCCATATAACAGGTTACCTGACAAGTTAGTTATGTAACAGTTTCCTTTTCTGCACATGCTTCTTCCCCAAATCTTTCAAGAAGTTCCACCCGTTATGCTAATTAGATGGTAATGAGCTCTAGGTCAGTTGAAGGTTACTAGGAAATTTTACTATGTATGTTCCCACCAGGGAACAGTTCTTAGCTGCAATTTGGTTCCTACCTATAATTCGGTTCCCACTCTCAGCCCTTAGCCACTTCCTTGTCACTTGTTTATCAGACCTAACATTGGTGTTGATGGGAAGCAGGTGTAGTTTGTGTTCAGAGTCCTCCATCTCCATGTCAAAATAATTTCCCTGTGTTTTGCAAGTCTGCTCATCTTCTCTTTATGTAAGCTATATTGTTTGTTTTATGCTCCTCCCTCCTAAAACTCAAAAAAGAAAAGTGCCAAGTAAGGAGTTACGGATGTCTTGATTGAGACATTTATATGTCCGGGATTTAAAAGCTTTGCATTATGTCCTTATAACAATAGATGTTATTGCATAGTAACAAAAGGAAATATCATTGAGTTCAGAGAGCTTATTAATCATCTGCTTGAACCTCCTAATTTTATAGATGAGGCAGTTGAGCCCCAGAAAGCTTCGGTGACTTCAAGTTCACCTTGAAAGGAATGAGAATTTGAGTAAGAAGACTTTTGTGACATCCCTCAAACTTTACCACATGGGTGTCTTCTTTCTTGCTTAGAAGCACATGTATCTATCATTTGGCCCTAGGCCACATATCATTTTATTTGTAGACAAATGCATCTAGTGATTGATGTAGTATTTGACTTCGCCTGTACTTCTGTCTTCCATCTCTGATAGGCAATGATGATAATTATTAATAATAGTAATAATATAATATTTAGCATAGCAAGAATATTTACTGAACACTGCCTATAAGCTAGGCATTATTGTAAGTGCTTCATATTAACAATTTATCTGATTCTCAAAATAACTTAATGAGATTCATAAAAAATGTAATCCTCATTTATAGATGAGAAAATGGAGGTCCAGGGACTTTTCTGAAGTCACACAGCTGACAGTGACAAAGCCAAGAGCATAAAATCTGAAATGTGGCTTGAGAATCTGTGCTCTAAACCACTACGATATACTGCCTCTGATAGAGGTCTTTCAGCCTTGTGTTTCAACAGTAGATCAACTAGCGTGTGCATGTGTGTACATATATATATGTTATTCATGATATATCCCATATCGTGTTACTGTTGTGCAACATAGTTTTTCTGTATGTGGGCAACAAAAAGTTTTTAGAAAAAATAATTGAGTTATGGGCACTTATATTTACTACAATAGCACTAACTTCCTAGGCTCAGAATTTGTGGAGATATCTGAAGGACACAGCAGAAGGAGAGATACTTTGTGATTTAATGATTACAATTAAAGAAAAAATTAGATTTGCATAACCATTTATTTGCTTTAAGAGAACTATCCTACCCTGTTGCTTCACACAATATTTGTTTGTCAAAACTATCACTCCATAAACCAAGCAGATAACTGTTGAGAAAACCTAGGACAGAAAGACAAAGAAGATGATTAGCATATTCTTTAGGCCCCAGCCATCCCTCCCCACTCCACCCTCTCCTCAACCATTTTGACTAGAAAGTAATTGTATCAGTGATGCTTCTGGTCAAGAATGTAAGGGGACATTTTTGTCACCTTTACTCTCCCATCATCAATGTTCTCATAGGTCATCACTCTCCCATCTCCCATTCAAAACTCCTGGGTCCTTTTAAAAAGATACAACCTATTCTTCCTTTCAAAATGAGATCTTAAAATGATAGGAGAAAACAGAATTTGTGTAGTGTTCCCTCTTGCCTCTCAGAGCAAGCACTGCAAAACTAAGTCTGGATGTTGTTGTTTCCTTCAAGTAGCTTTATTAACATGTAGCCAAGAAGTTTGCAGGTAGGAAACCTATTATGAAGTTTATAACTTACTTTTTTAGATGGCAGACACATAAGGTTTATTTGATATTAACTAAGACTCTTTATGCTTTGTTGCTTAAGCATTTATGCTGTTACCTTTTTGACTCAATAACACATCTAACATATTTAGAAAGTAAATACCTAATATAACATGAAGTTTGGCATATTGAAGGTGTTACTAAGTATCCAGAAATTAGAAAGACTCTTTTAATGACATTCTGTGATCCGATTTAGCCAGCAAGTTTTTATATGATTAATATTTATGCCCAAATCTTGGTAAATCAGTATATTCTCTATAAACATTCAGAATTAACATCCTTTGTCAATGGTGAAAAGGGAGAGATGGGTTTTAGAAGAAATATTAGACACTGGCTGTCAGTTAAATTTGGACTAGCACTTTCATTTCTTATAAAAAATTCAAAATATAGCAATGCATTTAGAAATATCAAAGTTCAAACTGTTTAAACTTAATTTGCATCATATTACATCAGATCAAATTTCTAGTTATTTCTTCAATCAACATTTATAATATGCCTCTATTTTAATAAAGATCCAAGAAACTGAATGAATCTTTGGTTTCATACAAATGCATCACTTGCATTTATTATAAATATGAGCCTAGCATACATTTAGCATAGATTCATGTCAGTCAAACCAATGTCACCATATTAATCCTCTTCTTCTAATTAGGAAATGGAACTGAGGTGGCATTTTTATCATGACGTCCTTTGTGATTGGCACATGTCTGTGCTGAAAGACATTTGTGCACAAATTCATAGTGTAAATAAGATAATTTGCTTTCAGATAAAGTCCTCTTTTAGAAGATTTAAAAAATAAATTCAAGAACTGCAAAGATATATTTGATAATACCCTCTTTAAGGATGGAGAAAGCAATAAGATACTAAATTGTTAGAAGTTACAATTTAGAAATCTGTATTCACTTTATTTGTTGTTTTGATTAGAGAAGAATGGACTGAATTAATCTTTGAAACAGAATTGTAGCAAAATATCTAAGTGTCAAACACCAATTGCATTAAAAGAACCCATTATTTGTCTTTTGTTCTCTCTCCTTTTGAAAAAGATATAACTGCCTCTCCATTATATTTCATTATCAAGTTCTGTTTAGAGTCCAGTATTTGAAAATTTGATAGGTTAAGAAAATAGTCCACAGATGACATATTTGAGAATTTATGAACTTAGCTGTCTACAGTCTAGATTTTTATGCCATTCTCTAGATCTGCGGTCCCCAACCTCTGGGCGGCAGACTGGTACCAGTCCCTGCCCCGTTAGGAACCGGGCTGCACAGCAGGAGGTGAGCAATGGGCCAGTGAGCAAAGCTTCATCTCAATTTACAGCTGCTCCCCATCACTCACATTACCACTTGAGCTCCACTCCTGTCAGATCAGCAAGGGCATTAGATTCTCATAGGAGCTCGAACCCCATTGTAAACTGAGCATGTGAGGGATCTAGGCTGCATGCTCCTTTTGAGAATCTAATGCCTGATGATCTGAGGAGCAGCTGAGGTGGTGATGCTAGCACTGGGGAGTGGCTGCAAATACAGATTCTCATTAGCAGAGAGGTTGGACTGCACAGAGACTATAATAAATCAATTGCTTACAGACTCAAATCAAAACCCTATCAGTGAGTGGCAAGTGACAATGTAATAATAATAGAAATAAAGTGCACAGTAAATGTAATGCACTTGAATCATCTGCAAACCATCTCCCCCACCCCCGGTCTGTGGAAAAATTGTCTCCCATGAAACTGGTCCCTGGTGCCAAAAAGGCTGGGGCCCGCTGCTCTAGCTGATTTTTTTTTAAAGGTTCTTTCAAGTTCAAACACCTATAACATTATAAAATTATTGCTCAGTTTGAGTCTTCCTATTATTTTGTTATTGTTCCTGTTATTTTATCTATATTCTTTTTTGTTATTTTCAATTAAAAGAAAAGAAACACAGCATGACCTGAATCTACAAGGTAAATAAGTGCTGCACATTATGCAAATGATATTATTGAATCTTCAACTTCTAAACTGACTATTGGAAAAACAATCTGATAACCGGAACGCCTCCTGCGTTTCTGGAGATTGATAAGAATAGATGCGTTGTTACTCATTTCAGACCAGTGTTGCTGCAAATCGGCAACCTCTAATGTGAATGTTAAAAGCATAGATGAAAAACGTCAAAATGGTCTGATTTTTGAAGCCAAATAGTAGCGAAAATGAAGAAGGAGCTGCTGCCTCTCTCCCCACTGGTTAGCAATTGAGCACCAGTTTCTTAAAGTTCATCAAGCCAAAGGAAGAAAAGAAGAAAAAAGAGACAGAGAGAGATATACAGAAAAGCAGATGTAGAGAAAGAAATATATTGAAAAAGAAGCAAGAGAGAAAATGAAAGGGAAAACTAGTCATGTAAAGATGGAGAGTCTGAGCTGTAGAAACTGGTCACATAAATAGTCATGAAATGAAAAGTTTCAGATTTGTATTGAAGTGTAAAAAAAAAAAAAAAAAACTACTTAGAGAAAGGCCAACAGGCCAGACTAAATAATCCTCGACTTACCGTCCAATTCTGAATCCCATATTAGCTGCAGAGATTTTAATGTAAATATGCCATTACACTGTCATTACAGTGATCAGGCTTCATGGCTCACAGGTCACATCTCAGCCACTGTTAATTTTGCAGGCAAAAGCTTTTTTTCTCTTGAAATGTTAATAACTTTCTATTAGTTAATGTAGCGTGACTAAAATTCAGATTAGATATAATTCATTTTAATATCTGTGACTGGCTATCCTGATCATTTAGCAATGGTTTCCAGCTGAATACAAGATGCTAAATTGGACTCATTTGCATAGCCCTGTTAAAGCAATGCCATTCTAGAAATGTAGGCATCTTCAAATTAATTTAAAAGATTTTTTTTTTCTCCTGGTTTTGCTACTAGGATAAAATCTTTGGTTGGCAACTAATTGAAGTTACCATGGACTGAATACACATCCTTTCCCCTGCCCACCCACCCATCCCCCAAGGAAAAAGGAAACCAAAACACTGTGCAGGAGTATTAATTGGTGAGTGCAGACCATTCTCAGTGCCTCGGAACATAGGGAGGACTTAATTTAGTAACTAATGTTGTTACACAAACCTGAGCTGTTGACAAGATCTGTAACAACCCAGTCTTGAAGAACATTTAGTTTCACGTTTTTTAGTTCCACGTTTGCAAACCTGTTTTTAACTCTCTGTATTATTTAGATTCATTCTATCTCTACCTGTCCAGTGTCTGGAGTCTAGTTTTTTGAATTAAGTGGATAAGATAGGATGCTTTCCAAGGAATACTTCACCAGGGTAGAAAGCATCGCTGCTATTACTCGTAGACAGAGTCTGGAGTCTGTTCTCTTCCTTTGCATATGTAACACCCATTAATGCTAATGGAAAACACAGATGATACATTCAGGCAACAAGAGACCACCAGACCCCTGAATTATCAAAGCATGTGGGTAGATGCCTACCCAAACAATTCAGCAACTGCACCTGTGGAAGGGATTAGGACTTCCTTGATTATAACTTGATCCTTTTTTTTTTACCTTGTCATATTTGATGATTTGTTTTCCTTTCAATCAAATGCAGACAATTTAAAATATTAAACACTTCCCATTTGTTCACAGGTATCACAACCATTGTATAAAGAATAAGTAAGTAATCTGATACAGCTAGGTCAAAGCTTTGATTTAGAAATCCTAAAAGGATTCCCAGAAAGTGAAAACTGAAATAATCAAATTTTTAATATTTTTTCCTTAATCTCAATAAATTTAAAATCAGTATTTGAAATATCCTGTTCTTTTTTTTGACAAATTTATTGAAGTATAATTTACATTCCATACCATTACTCCATTTTAAGTGAACAATTAAATGATTTTTAGTAAATTTACCAAGTTGTACAGCTATTCACATAAATCAGTTTTAGAAGATTTCCTTCCTCCTATTAAGTCCCCTAATTCCCATCCCCAACTACATTTCAAGCATGCCCCA